>ML807649.1:130847-145461 GCA_009831015.1 Picea engelmannii
GCACTTTACAAATAGTTTCAATATATTGATTTATGCACGAGGAACTCAACAAGTTTTTTACGATATGCTTAGAAATATATTGGAAATATATATTAAGAAAAAGATAATTGTTGTTATAGTGGAAATTGAGAAAAATGGCTCATACTTTATTTATTACTATAATTATACCTCTTCATTATGGAACTCACTTATCAACATTATCTATCTTCAACATGTCTTATGTGATCCTTCTAATATTGATATGACTAATTTTGTTTTTAAATGGACATATATTAATTTCATTGACTTATTTATTCCTTTGGTTGAAATGCATAAACTTTCACCTGCATTTTTTTCATTGATATTTGTATAGCACATTTGGTTAGGAAATCATTCTCTCAATATTACAAAAGGACTAATAGAAATGTAACTAAGTTACCCTTTGTTGGAGTTTATAGAGATTAGTACTTTTTATTAATTAGTATAGTTTATTAGTATTTTGCACGTGTGACAATGTTTTATATGCAACTTAATAAGATCTCTTGATTTTTTATATTTGGTTGTGTATTATAAATTCAGCTATAGTTTCAATATTTTTTATAGTATTTCAATCTAATAAAAAAATTACAAATATTAAATTGTGACTCTAATTATAGAAATTCAACATATATAAATGTTGTGTGTTTGTTAGTTTTTATTGTGTTGAAATGTTGTGTGTTAGAATCAAATGGGGTTTATGAAAATCACAATAATGAGAAATTCAATATGGAATTGTGCCCAATATTAAATAGTTTGGGTAAATGTTTTGAAATATTGTATTTAATGGTATTTATGATTGTAGAAACACAATTCTTGTGGACGACTCCAAGGAAAGTAATCTATCAGATGATGAAAAAAAAAAATATATATATATATATATATATATATATATATATATATATATATGATTACAAAGATTTATAATTATGAAGACATGAATGATAGGTACTTGTAGATGATATGTAACCCATTTTAAAAACTTTGAATGATATAGATTAAATGTCATTGAAAATGAAGTGAAAATTTGAGGTTTCCAAAAATGTAAAATCTAGTTCTGAGTGTGTCAATATTAGGTTTCAAAATTCTAAAATTAGATTTTAAAAGTGTCAATATCATCTTTGAAAAGTGCAAAATCAAATTTTGAAAGGGCCAATATTGGCTTTTAGAAGTGAAAAAATAGATTTTGAAAGTGCCAATATCACATTATAAAAGTGCAAAATTAGATTGTGAAAATGTAAATGGCAAATCCAATTTTTCAATTTTGGAATCTAAAACTGACACTTTTGGAACTAGATTTTGCACTTTACAAACCCTCCAAATTTAATTAAATTTGGGCTTTCACTTTTTCCTTTGATGCTCATTTCATGCACTAACTCATGCTAAAGAGGGTTATACTTGAAGTTATGCCTTAGGGCATGGTTGATTTGGCATGTTGATAATTTGGGTAGGAGTTGTTTTTCTTGATAGTCTTGTTAGTTGTATTAAGATAAATATAATATGCATAATACCTAGGGTATTATATGTTTACAAGCCCATATTGCATATTCAATGTTTGATGCTTTCAAATTCATTGAAATTGTCATCACTTCTTTTCTATTTTTCTATTGCTAATTTTCACTAACATTCATTATTTATAAGCATGGTCTTAATTTAGACTAAGATGCAAAATTTATAGTCTAGACTAACAGTTGTGAGGCTACAAACTATTACAAAATGAGATTATTCTTAAGGGCCTATGCACTTTCATTTTTGTTGATGAGTTCACTTTTTTCTTGGTCTTTCACTGACTTGACTAAAATTTATTTGTCTTTTATTACTAATATCCTTGTGTATATTTTGCATCATAAACAATTAAGTAATTGACTATTTGTTTATTTAAAATGTGACATTCCTTTTGCCATGCACAACTCTAACATCAAATCTATATTACAATGCCCTTATATAATCATTTTTACATGTTGCTAATAGTTGTGAGGCTACACATCTATTACAAAATGAATACATTACTCAAAATCTTTTGCACTTTCCTTTTTTTTTGTTAACTCCTTTTTTTAGGGTTCTTTTATTAACTCAATTAAAACAGAATTATATTCTATTACTAATAATTAATACTAAATCCTAGGAAATTACAACCCACCCAAACCCCCTATGTAAATAAAAATTGAAAAGTAACATATATTTTAACCTTTAAAAAATCAATTTCCATAATATTTATTTTAATATTTTATTTATCTAAGATCTATTTAAATGAAATGCCTTATTAAATTTATATTTATTAAAATTTAAATTGTTACTTAACAATTTAAGAAGTTATGTAATCACTTTTACTCCCTTTCTTATATAAGAAGAATCACAAAGCAAAAATATTGATGTGTCCTTTAGCTTGAGTAGATAAAAGGGAATTTATATTTATTAAAATTTAAATTGTTACTTAACAATTTAAGAAGTTATGTAATCACTTTTACTCCCTTTCTTATATAAGAAGAATCACAAAGCAAAAATATTGATGTGTCCTTTAGCTTGAGTAGATAAAAGGGAATTTATACTTATTAAAATTTAAATTGTTACTTAACAATTTAAGGAGTTATGTAATCACTTTTACTCCCTTTCTTATATAAGAAGAATCACAAAGCAAAAATATTGATGTGTCCTTTAGCTTGAGTAGATAAAAGGGCATTAGTAATGTATATGGAAATTAATAATTAAGAAAGTTTGATTACTAAATATGCAAAGAACTGTGTTCCTTGGAATGTCATCATTCTCCTTGAATGAAACATCCATGTTTGCTTACAACGATCATAAGCCAATAGTTACTTAACTCCTTTTTCTTATGGGTTTCCTTATGTTCTAAAAGCTTGCATGGCTATAACGCCTTTTTCTTATGGGTTTCCTTATGTTCTAAAATCTTGCATGGCTATATGTTTATAATTTTATTTCTATACAAGTACAAAATGATATTTGATATAGTTTAATGCAATACCATACTTCTATTGGAATTATTAAAGGCTTGTGTGGGAATTTTTATACACATTTTGCAGCTCTAGAATTATGTGTTTTGGAATCATTGTTCTTTTCCCATACATCCATGTTTACTTATAGCTATCATAACCCCGCAGTTACTTAAAGTTAAAGTTCCTTTTATTGATGGGTTTATGTTTGTTAACATGATTGCATACTTGTATTTGCTTGCCTTAGTTTCTATATAAGTACAAAATGATATTCAATCTGCTTTGATGCGCTAGTGTATTTTTATTTGTTCGTGTTAGACCAATGCTTTAGTGAATAGCCCTTTGATTATTCTCTTTCCAATCAAATATTTATAGGCAAGCCCATGTCTATGATGGTGTAATTTTGGGCTTCATTTTTAGATTTTGGTCATGCTTCCATTATTTTTTAAGCTTTGAGATTCTAATTATTTGGTAATGTGTAATAAAATTTGGTTTTAGTTTGATTTTTCATATTCATGTGAGATTTATATGAATCATTTTTTCTTTTCTAACCTTGCAATTTCCATTTCAAGGTATGTTTCAATGAATAT
The DNA here is from genome assembly GCA_009831015.1 of Picea engelmannii. Taxonomy (NCBI): domain Eukaryota; kingdom Viridiplantae; phylum Streptophyta; class Pinopsida; order Pinales; family Pinaceae; genus Picea; species Picea engelmannii. Next base: position 134,404 of record ML807649.1, read on the forward strand.
AATCAAAATTTTATAAAGTCCTAAGATTTCTATTTAAAATTATTGGGTTGTCAAAGTGGATGCTACTTTAGTTTAGGATTTTCTATTAGAGTTTTTTGAGATATTTTTTAACTGTCCCAATTGGTGATTTTGCATTTTTAGCGTACAATTTGGATCAAGTAAAGTTTTCATAGCTTTGATCTTGCAATTAAAAGTTCTTTTTGTATTATCTTACATCTCAAATCGTGATTGTGCTTAGTTAACAATTTCTTGTGTGTCTCTACTAAAAAGTTAGTATCTATAGTTAGTATAATTGGGGTTTTCCCTTGATTTTACTTGTAAAAGATTGCCCAATTTGTTACATTGAGAGCATGGAATCTTTTTTTCCAATAAACAAAATTTTCATATTATTATATTGCTTGATTTGATGCATCTTTTGCACTTTTTCCTATATAAAGCTTATTGTTTTGAATGTAGAGTGGTCATGTCACATGTTGCAATTGTTGCTAGAATGGTCGTCTGCTTATGATACAATGGTTATCAAAAAAATTGTTTACTAATATACAATTATTTCATGTCATTCTATTAATAAATTTGATGCAACTTTCACAATTTGGCCTATTTCTTAATTTATTACATAATTTTTGTGTGGATTTTTAAAACTATTCATGGTTTTATTGGCATTATAGTGGATGAATCTTTTTTGCTCATAGAAAATCATTTCATGTCATTCTATTGATTGATTTGATGTGTCTTTTTCACTTTGGCATGTATATAAAGCCTATTGTTTTGAATGTAGAGTGGTAATGTGCTTATGCTAGAATCGTCATCAAAATGGTCATGCACTTACGCTAGAATTATCATCTAATTCCATAATTTCTTAGTGGAGTAAGAATAATATATCCTAAGGAGTAATTTTATTCACTCTAAGAAATTGTTCCATGTCATTATGTGAATGGATTTCATGTACCTTTTACAACTTGACATAGATATAAAGCCTATTATTTTGGATGTATAATGGTCAAGTTCTTATGCTAGAATCACCATTCTCTAACCAAGGTGCTTACTCAAAAATTTTCTAACCTATTGATGCAAGGATCCTTGCTCTACTTTTCCATAAACCCTTTCTCTTCCACTCTATAGTCATTACTAGAATGCTCGAGCTACATGAATACAACTGAACTACAGGAATGCTTAATACATTACAAGAATTTAAACATGTTGCAGAAATGTTTCTTCACACATACACACTATGCTCTAGGCTGAATAATCATGGTCTTATCTTCAACAAAGATTTATTACCAGAATTATGCTAGTCCAACATAATTCAGAACTCTGTACATACAAATATGTGATTTCGATTCTCCTTCAAACTTTAACAAGAATAAAAAGTATATTTGAGCATCCAAATATTTGTTAAGCTCACCCAAATGTGAACAATATAATATTGAGCACTCATTCTCTCTCATTCCACTAAATCTACTAATCCTTCACATTATACGTTTACCTCCATTCATTACCATTCCTATGGTATCATTCTAAGATTAATTCATGGCATATTAATCTTTCATGGCATATTAATCTAATCAAATGCTTGTAGGCTTACATTGATATACTTGTAAGCATTTCATTAATAGAATAAAACTGTACATACTCAATAACCCTAATCAAGTCTCCTATGGCATGGTTCTCATTTATTTGGCCACCTCTAATCAAATGCCCATAGGCTTACATTGATATACTTGGAAGCATTTCATTAACAGAATAAAACTATACATACTCAATAACCCTAATCAAGTCTCCTATGGCATGGTTCTCATTTATTTGACCACCTCTAATCAAATGCCCGTAGACTTACATTGATATACTTGGAAGCTTTACTTCCATCTCATTAAAACTAACTCCTTAAACCTGCAACTAACTCCAAAATAGATTTTCGACCCTATTTATCTAAATGACTCATTAACTCAAATCTTATTGAATTCCACCACCAAGTGGTAATTTGGTTACAATAACTCATCTTCTAATTAATGACTTTGACACCTCATCACTTTAGAACCTTCTCCTCTTACTTTGCAAATTCCAACCTTACAATGTTTTTACAATAAACCCACTCCCTTAGGCAATATCAAGACCCTAAGGTCTAATTGACACTTTGAAGATTTTAATGAAAGCGAGATGCTCTTGCATCACCTATCCTACCCTAGGTTCATTGTTAGCATGTATGTGAAGCATATATGTGATTTGTCATGTTTTTGCATTCAACTTGAATTCATAATTGTACATGTTAGATTCAATTAGTCCATTGAACTATATTTCAACTCTACTACTTCCCCTAACTTTGTCTCAAAACATTGTTGTTGTTTTCAAGATCTCATCTTTCAATCATATTGTTCCATGTGTCTACTAAAAATAATAGATGTTAGAGTTAGCAAACATTTAGGTTGAACATCTGTTTATCTAGATGAAACTCATTGTTCTATAGTGTTAATTAATCATATTGTTCCATGTGTCTACTAAAAATAATAGATGTTAGAGTTAGCAAACATTTAGGCTGAACATATATTTGGATAGATGAAACTCATTGTTCTATGGTGCTAATTATTGAGTGGTTTTAAAATGAAAGTAGGGCATTCTATGCACATTATACTTATATTTACAATAATTCCAGTGTTTGCATGATTACTTTCCCATATGAATTTTGTGGAATGTTGGAGAGTTCAAAAATCCTATTTTTTTTTCTAGAATTGGAGAATTATGCTAGTTTGTTAGATGACATCTTTGGTGGAACCTTGTATGCCTTGATGATTGTAAATATTTAATTATTTATTTCATTAAGAAATGTAAATGAGAATTGCATTTTTTTGTAATGAATTCTATTATTTCTAGCATGTTTTTATAGTTGTTGTGTGCTTCTAAGCTACATGTATATTTAGCAATTTTGAAGGTTTGTTTAGAGAAACATTAACATTGAAATTTATGGTGGTTTCATGTTGCAAATTAGAATTATTTGATATTTTCTATAATGCCCAATTAGTTATTTTGAATTTTTAAATTGCAATCTACATCAAGTTGGTGCAAATGCATCATTTTCTATCACATGCATATTTTTTGTCTCTCTTAGAGTGCACTTGAACTTCATCCCTTAATTCTAGGGATTTATCTTAGGTAAATTCCACCTTTCTAGAAAGAGGAATTCTTCATTCATTAATTATAGGGTCAAAACCTATTTTCTAGGAGCCAAAAACCTTTTTTTGTCCATTGTAGGGATAATTACTATTTTCTTGGGAAAAGCTCACACTTGAGGAGTAGAGCATAAGTTAGTTTACTCCACTTCTCTCATGCATGAGCTAGTTTATTCCACTTGGCTAGTAAAATCCAAGTTAACTCCCTGGTGACATTGGCTAATTAGGGCATGTTCTCTAATGCTTTACATGTAATTAAGCCTAGAATATTTGCATGACTAATTCTTATATATTGCATTCAATTGAATTGTATTGTAATTAATTAGTCCATTCATCCTTGGATGATTATTCTTTTTTCATATGTTAACGAGAATTACTTTGCTCCTATGATTCTTCTTCTCTTATCTTCTCTCAAATTGTTAATTGTATTGCTTCTCAAATAGATTCTAGATCCTCTTACATGTTGATCAATTGAATCTTACATAAGTGACATTTTCATAGATTTGGACTAGCAATTCAAACTTCTTTGTCTATACTCTAGCTTGCAATAGGGACATCTATAGTTCTGATCATTTTTTTTTAAATAGTATGGAGATTTTTTTATTTTTTTAATAAATTTTCCAAGGAGGTAAAAGTAAAAAAGATTTACAAAATGCTTTAGTATAAAAGGAATGAAAATGATCTCAAGAACCTTTAAAATTTATTTTGTCATTTTTCCCACATTCCCACATTCCTACATTCCATATACAATGTGGAGTATGGAGCCTGATTTTCAAATTTTCTTTCCTTGTTTTGCATTTTACGTTTCCACATTCTACGTGTAAAATGTGGAGAGTAGAGAGTATTGTTTCCTTTCTTTTTCTTTTAATTTTTCCCACATTCTTGCATTCCACATCCAATGTAGAGTGGAGTGCCTAGTTTCTAAGTTTTTTTCTTTGTTCTACATTTTCACAAAGTGTGGAGAGTCTTGTTGCCTTAATCGCATTCCTACACCTCTATAACTAGTTTGAAGTCCTTGATTTCATGCATCCAATGTAGAATTTAAACTACAGATCCCTACATTCCCTACATTCCAAGTCCCTGTATTTCCACATCTCCACATCCGGTCCCTACATTCCAAGTCCCTGTATTTCCACATCTCCACATCCAGACCCTACATTCCCACATCATCGCTTCTCTGCATCTGATGTCAATCCCTTGCATTCCTACATCTTCACATATAGTCTTGAGTGTGGTATGTAGACTTTGGATTCTATTGTATATTATATACCCTTGTCCCGCACCCTTTCATTCTGCATGCTTTGATTTACTTATGTCATGGCATCTAGGGTTATAGTCTTAAAGTTGATTGATTGAAAAGAATCCATGTCCCCCAAATCTATGAGGGTGCATTCATAAAGAAGATTTATGTTGGTTTTGTTGAAGAAAGTGAGCTCAATTTCCTCATTGGAGAGTCTTGAGACTTCATTGTCCATTTGGTTTATGAGCTTTTTTTCTTCTTGGTGAACATGCTTTGGATAGGTAATTTGGAGAATATTGATCAAATGGAGTATATTTGTCATGGCATTAGTGAATTTCTAGTGCATCAATACCTTTTCTAGACTTACACCTCTATAAAGATTACTTAGATATTAAATGACAATTAGGGAGTCTCCTTCAACGAGAATATTGAAATAATTGTGTTTTTTGGAAAGAACATAAGCCACTTTAAGAGCTTGTAAATCAATAGAGTTACTAGTGTCAATGCCTCTAAATCCAGAGTAAAGGAGAAGATTTTTTCCTTTAGAGTCTATAAATTCTCCTCTAGTGCCTATTTACCCAATATTTCCCTTAGAATCACTGTCAATTTTTTTATTGATTATGCCTATTAGGGGTCAGGACCAAGAGTTGGGGGAGAGGACTCTAGCCTAGAGGGTTTTTTTCTTGATATTAAAATTGAATTTTTCTAGTCCCCACACAAACATGATTTCACTACAATAGGGTTCTCAATCAAGATCCTCTAGGACCAAATTTTGGTATAGAGGTTTTCTCTTATGCTCCTTTCCAGCAACATCCATCAATTTAACTATGAAAGGAGTTTGCATTTGAAGATCGTGTTGTTCCTTTCTTTCTAGATCTATAAGGCTATGAGGCATCTGGAAATATAGTCCACGCATAGTTGGCTATCTTGTTTGTGAATGTCTCTAAGCGCCATTTGGATAAAGCAAAAATGACAGAGATTTGAATTTTATCTATTAATGTTCTAAGGTAGGTGGCACCTAGATCCCAAAAAGAGAAAGAGAAGCTACATTGATTTAAGATGTATTCCATTGATTCTTCATTTTCTTCACATAGGGGGCATCTATATGGGCCAAGGTACCTTCTTTTGTGAAGGTTTCCCATGTTAAGATTTCCCTCTTTTCTACCAACCATAAGAAGGAGGATAGTATCCTCCCTTTAATGTGCCCAAACTCATAACAATGTTTTACAACTAATTCTTTTTTAATTCTTCTCATTATTATTCCTTTGCATACATTGAAAGGGAAATAACATTTACCATCAAAATATGCCTCGTTTAAGCTAGAAATGGTCCTCAACTTTTCATCCTAATCAAAATCTAACATTATACTTATCTATTATAACAAAATCCATTGAAGTAATATTAGTACAGTATAAGAATATATTCAAATAATTCCACACATATGGCATTCAAAATTTATTTACAATTTGTTGACCTAAAGAGAATTTGGATCATATAGAGAATCCAAACTCTGTAGATAATATGGACATTGAAAGAAGATAAAAAAAAATTGTTTCAAACATCACAAAAATGACAAAAAAATTATTACAGATGTCAAGAGTATTACATAATTGTCACCATATCTCTTGGGTCATAATATTTATAATTTACATAATCATCAAAACATTGATGATTATTTGACCTACTCAAAACTATTGAATGTTTAATTAAATCAAATTAATTGAACGTTTAAACATTATAATGGTCCTTTGGTCAAATAAACCATATGTCATAACTATGACAACCATATGTTGAAATTGCGACATTATTGGAAAAACGTCAGAATTGTGACATTTATTGAGGCACAAGAAGAAAAAAATGTAATTTTTTAATAGTTTCTAAATAATTTTTGACATCACAATCAAATTTTCCATCAACATTCAAAAACAACATCGGGTTTTGCACCTAAATGTAGTAAACATAAGGGTTGTCTTTTATATTTTATCTATGAAGGTTTACTACATTTACACTCGTCCATTCTTTTATCCATTCAATAGATAGCCTTTGAGACTCTATATTTGCTAAACTAAAATTTCCTTGATTATGAAGAGCATTTATCAAAGGGACTAATAATATGTGGTTTCCAACAAAACCAATCTAAGGATCTTCTCCTATCTTGATCATATTACCTTTACCTATTTTCTAGGCTAGTCATTTACCCACTAAATGGAATGCCTTAACCATATCCATATAGATTACTAATGCTCCATTGTGCAACTTTGTCTCACTCCTTATCCAATATTATATTATCCCTTCTCCAATAAAAAACTTTCATCGTTGCTTTCCCCCAGAAGCCCTGATTACAAATAAATCTCCATAAACTCTTAATAGCCAAGGATTGTCCAAATAAATAGATGTTCTTAATACCCCATCCACATATCTATTTCTATCTTGCCAATGTGACCTATTTCACCAATGATATCCCTTCCTTTTCTTGCTTCTTGGTCAACCAAAAACTGAAACATTTTCTTCTAAATTTGTCAAACATCCATTTGGGAATGTGAGCCAACGATAGAAGTAGACTAGGATACTTTCCAAGACTAATTTAACCAAATTCATCTTACCCCCTTTAGATTTCCATATAAAACACCAATTTGTCTCTTTATCCTCAATATTTTTATACAACCGCAGCCAATCTGAAAATTCGTCATCATTAGGTTTTAAATGAAAACCCAAGTACTTGACTACTTTATCTAGAGAGATTGAGTTAAATGGGATTTTTTTAGAAGTGTCTCCCTCTTTTTATTCTCCAACCCATTGAAGAGAATGTAATATTTTTGAAAATTTACTTCCATGCCAGTTGCTTTGCAATACAAGTCTATGATTTCTTTGTATTTGATCACTATTGTAATGTACCTAAGCCAAATAACATCACATAATCAATAAAAAGGAGATGTTTCAAATTGATTGATCTTGCTACCTTTATCCCCTCAATAGACCCTTCCCTTATTTATTCTTTGATCAATTTGTTCAAACCCTCTACGACCAACATGAATAGGAAATGGGACGTTGGGAATCCTTTCCTAAGTCCCTTTAAAGCATTAAAAAACTTGAAACAGAACCATTAATAAGTACTACAAAGGAAGCCAAATAGGGGAAACGCATAATCCAATTCATTGTTTGAATGTATGTCCTTATTTGAATTGCAAATGGCCTTAGGTACAACCAACCTACCCTATCATATGCTTCTCCAAGTGAATTTGGAGAACCATTTCTAGTGTTTTACCCATGTTTATGGAATGTGATCCCTCCTGAGTTAATCCAAATACATCATGAATTTTCCTATTGAAGAGAAACCTAAATTGTCCCTGTGATAAAATCCCTAATAGAAGAATTTTCAATATGTTTTCCAATATCTTTGATATGATCTTATAAACAAAATTGCACAAAGACATTGACATGCAGTCATCAAATGAGTGCAACTCATTCTTTTTGGAAATAAAAGTAATAAGTGTTTTATTAAGGAACCCAAAACATGTCCATAGGTTATATACTTTTCTACTACTCCTAGGGAATTCACCTCCAACATATCATAGAAAACTAAGTAAAATTCCATTATCCACCCATCTAGGCTTAGTATTTTTTCCTTTTTCAAAGAGTTCATAACTGATTTCAATTCCTCCTTAGTTATTTTAACTCCTAGTTCTTCATTATGGTGGTCTTATATAAGCCTTGGAAAGAGACATACTACCTTCAGTCATTTTTCTATATTTTACTTCGTTGGCTCCTAAAATAAATATTTGAAGTGACTTCTTCCTTCCTCAACTATTTCAGAAAAATATCTTACCTTTGATTCCTCTTAAGTGGTATTTTCCCATATTGTATTGATATTTTACCTATGCTTGGCATCATTTTTAAAGAATTTAGTGTTTTCAACATCTTCAACCAATCAAATGGCCCTACTCTTAAGCCTCCATTCTATTTCCTCTCTTTCTACTATCCCTTTCTTTACCCCTTCTAGTCTTTTCAAGTTTTGAAGTTCTTCTCCTAAAAAAATACCACCATCATTATTCTCGACCATATTTCTTATATCCTCCTATACTACTCAACTATGTTTTCCTCTCCTCTCCTTGGTAACTTGTAACATCAATTAAATCTCCACTACAATAATAACTCTATCCAAAATTGTTGGGGTTTTTGGGAATTATGTGTAGGTTTTAAACCTTTATAGTATAGCAATGCGCATGCAGATTCTTTATACAACGAAAAGAAAACAACAACAATGACACATAGTACTTAGAAATTCACCCTAGAAACCCTTAACCAGCAAAACCAACAAATTGTTTAGAGTCGCACCTCTAACTCTCATTGTATCAACTTCAGCATCACAATACAATATATAGGATCCCACAACATCAAAAACCCTAATCCATTGACCATGATTAGCTTCCTTGACCAGAATTACATTACAATGGGTTGAAAAACCATTGGATGAAAAACACCAAAAACAACCCAAAAAAAAATTCTTGCGTGCTACACTACCGAACTCCCAAACAGGAGGGGAGAATGCCCCCCCCTTAGTCCCATTCCAATGCACATTACATGGCATAATCATGCAAAGAATATAACAAATACCCAACATTCTCCCACTTGTTGTTTTCTTTGCATACAGGGGGCCCTGGGATTACATGATCAAACAATTCAAGGAAGCAATGCCCATTTTTTCTCTAAACCAAGAAAACTTCTCAATGCTCACAAATATTGTCAATGAATCTGCAACATTATTCTAAGTGTCCACCTTCACCAGCAATAACTTTTGGATTACTAAGAGGGGGGTTGAATCAGTAATAGAGCAATTTAATCCTTTTTAACCATATAATCCAAGTGTTATATCAATGTAGCATTATCATCCAATAACTGCAGAGTAAATAAGCAATGAACAAATGAACAATCATACACATACACAGTACATCAGTGTTTTACGTGAAAACCCAAAGAGGGAGAAAACCACAGAATTTGTTTTCTTATATGTCTTGAAGAATTACAATCATTGGAAGCACCAACTTCCTTTGTTTTCTAGCTGCAACTGGAAGGAGGCTCCAACCCCCTAGTTTTGCATGATACAACCTGAGGGAAGCTCTAACTCCCCAATTCTCTGGCTACAATTAGAAGGAGGCTACAACCCCCAATGTTCTCCGGCTACAACCGGAAGGTGGCTACAACCAGAAGAAGGATACAACCCCTTATGTTCTCTGGATACAACCGGAAGGTGGCTACAACCACCTTTCCTTACCTCGTCCAACCGCCCTGACGTATAAGTAGAATGATGGAACCACTGTCACACTATCACTGTGACATATATTGTTGTAAACCTGCACCAAACAACCTGCACCAATAACTTGAACCATGCATCAACCTGTACCTCAACCTATAATCAACCTGTACCATAAACAAGTGCATCAACCATGCACCAACCTGTACCAACCAACCTTTAATCAACCTGTACCATAAACAAGTGCATCAACCATGCACCAACCTGTACAAATAACATGTCACAACAACCTTATGTATGTGCCAACTCATCAACTACTTGTCTCAACCATGTACCCAACATTTACCTCAACCAAAATCCCTCATCAATTTCATCATCCAAATATGATTTATAACTATGTAATAGACCTAGTGTATATGATCACATACCTGCAAGCCTTCCTTAACTTTAACAACAAGAGACTAGCATTTTCATCAAACTTTTCTTTATTCTCACATGACTAGTTTTGGATTAGTCAATAACCCTAACTTAAAATAATCATAACTATGTACCTGTAATGAATAAAGATATGAAAATAGTACACAATGTTCTTCAGTGTGTTTTATGCAATTCCTCCAGGTGTTACTACTTGGAACCTCTCAAAAAAGGAGTTATAGAAAAAATGGCATACCTTGTTGAATTTTGGCTTATTCTAGAGAGCGAACTTGTAGAGCATGACCTGCATGGAATATTTGTTGTATGGATTTGAAAATTTTACTTAGAATACTACAGAATTTACTCTAACCAACACATTTTGTATTACTTAATTTGGATCTATTATGAATAATTTATGACGTTTTTACCCGAAACACATGTTTTAGACTAGTTTCAAGACTAGCCACAAACCCTATTTTCCACGGAGTGTAACTCCAAAACTACAACGACCCACAAATTGAAATTTGTACCACAACTACTTGGATATGTTTTCTAATTGGCATATCAATTTCACGGTCTGAATCATTCTAGAAAAAAAATTATTGCAAAAATGGTGAGATGACCTGTAAATAACATACCTTAGAAAGCATCATCAAAAGAATTTATCCTCCCTTGAATTTCGGCCTTCTTTACTTCACCTTCTCTCTGAAATTCGTCTTAGATATCCTTTGGTTACCTCAGTCACCTGTAGATATTCAATATGATCAAGTGTGATATTAAATTAGAGAGCCTTGTCTCTTGTTTATACTTTCATGTAGCTTCCTCAAGGAGTTACCTTTTAACCATCTTAACCCACTTTCCTTATTTTAGGGTTAACCAACTTCTAACCACTTGTCCAATTAGTAATTTATCCTTTAAATTTATTATTTAAATAATTTATTTTGTATCCACTTTGACTTATAGTACACTCATCACTTCACTTTACCTCA
>ML807649.1:156124-182496 GCA_009831015.1 Picea engelmannii
AACCTAATGCATATATAAGAAGGTTATAACGATCAAATATGACACATACCATGATACCTCGGACCAATTACCTCATGGAGCAAGAGTCCTCTCTGATGCAAGCCCAGGCCAGTGGTGATGGAAGCTGCTACTGCTGACAGGACAAATCTGACGAAGAAGAAGAGAAATGGGCCCTCCAAGGCCATGCTCAAGTCAATTCCGCTCTTGGTACTCCATGTCTAGGACCATGTGGGCCTCGAGACATGATATTCTAGTTATCCCTAGATATCGGGGATAACAAGTACCATGCTCTAGGAGCCTGTTTTAGACCATACAAGGCCTTCTTTAATTTACACAAATAATATGCGTTCTCTGACAACTGAAATTCTTCTGGTTGTTCAATGTAGACTTCTTCTTCAAGTTCCCCATTCAGAAAAGTTGATTTTACGTCCATCTGATACACTTTAATATTTTTGGAGCATGCATAAGCTAAAAGAAATTGGATTGCTTCCACTTTGGAAACTGGGGAAAATGTCTCTTCAAAGTCGATTCCTTCAACCTGTGCATATCCTTTACATACCAATCTAGCTTTGTTCCTTGTAACCTGTCCATCTTCATTCAATTTATTCATGTATACCCACTTTGTGCCGATCACATTCTTATCCTTTGGTCTTGGAACCAATCCCCAAGTGTCATTTTTCTCTATTTGATGCAATTCTTCATCCATGGCCCTATTCGAAAATTCATCCTTGTTGGCCTCTTCGAAACAAGTTGGTTCAATCGTAGATGAGATTGCTAGGTGCGTTCGTTCTGGTGAACGGATTATTCTTCTAGTCTCAACTCCTGCATATTTGTTTCTGATAATCTAATCTAAAGGATGATTCTTTTGTACTCGTCTGCTAGGTGTCTTTGGAGGCACTTATTGAACTTGATCTTCTGCTTCTGTTGGATCCTCTTCATCTTCCCCTTCTACCTATTTTTCATCGTATGTTTCTTCTTCGTAAATTTGTTCCATTGATTCATTTTCTTATTCCTTTAATTCTTGTCTACCTGTTTCATCAATTGTTATGTTGATGCTTTCCACAACTTTGTTCAATCCTAGGTTGTAACACTTGTATGTTTTCCTTGTACTTGAGTAACCAACAAGTACTCCTTTGTCCACACGAGAGTCAAACTTTCACATTCTGCCATCTTCTCTTTTGATGTAGCATTTGCTTCCAAAAACTCTGAAGTTATTCACATTTGTTGGTCTTCCTTTCCATAGCTCGTAGGGAGTTTTGTCAATGTTGTTTCTGAGCATTCCTCTGTTTTGAATGTGAACTTTTGTATGCATTGCCTGTGTCCAAAAAAATCTGTCAATTTGGAATCCATTAGCATTGTTCGAGCCATTTCTTGTATTGTCATGTTCTTTCTTTCAACAACTCCATTCTGTTGAGGTGTCCTAGCAATGGAGAATTGCCTTTTTATTCCATGATTGTTGCAGTGTTCCATAAATTCCTTTGAAGTGAACTCTCCTCCATTATCATATCTCAAGCATTTGATTTTTGAATCCATTTCATTTTCAACCATTTCCTTGTAGATCTTGAAGTTTTCAAAAGCTTCTGACTTATTCTTGAGAAAGCAAATTGAAAACATTCTTGTATAATCATCAACTAATAACATAAAGTATTTCTCACATTTTAAACCCTTTGTTGTAGTTGGTCCAACTAGATTAGTATGCACAATTTCGAGTGGTTTTGTTGTTGAATATTCCTTTGATTTGAACCTGGTCTTTGTTTGTTTTCCTTGTTGACAATGCTTGCATAAAGTGTTTGTTGGTTTCGTGATCTGGGGCATTTCTCTGACTTCTTCTCTTTTGCTGACTTTCACAAGGTTATCAAAATGTATGTGACCCATTCTTTTGTTCCATAGCCAACTTTTATCTTCCTTTCCTAGACAACACTATTCATTTCCAATTTCACTTAACACATATATGTTGCTTAAATTTTTCGCAGTTGTAGCCATCAATTTTCTTGAACCTTATTTTCTTATCTCGCACTTTTGTGAATTGAAAGTAACGTTATGACCTTGGTCACACATTTGACTCACACTTAGAATATTATGTTTCATATATTCTACTAGTAGAACATTTTATGCTTTTGTGTTCTTGTTCCCTATTCTGACTATGCCTTTTCCAATGATTTTAGTTGAATCATCATTTCCGAAGGAGACTGATTCATCTCTTTCCTTTCTTAATGTAAGAAACATGTCTCTATCACCTGTCATGTGTTTTGAACAGCCATTGTCAACATACCAACCATGTTTCTTCTTCTTAGCTTGTAGAGCGAGTGTGCATTCTTCATTGTTGTATTGATTCTGCTTTCTTATCCATGTCCTTTTCTGAGGTTCTTGTGTATGATTGTTGTTGTTCTGTTGTGGTTCTCTAGGAGGGATTGTCATTCTACAATATTTGGCCATGTGTCCAAAGTTGTTACACTTGTATCATTCCACTTCAGTGCTTAATTATTCAAACATCTTGTAACTTCTTCTCTGTGTTTCACTAGGCCTTCTTGGATAACCCTTTTGTGTATGACTTTCAAAGTTGTTTATGTTCCTGTTGTTAGCTCTGCAATTCACAACTTTATGTCCAAAATTATTACATGCATAACATAAACCAAACAAGATAGTTTGATACCTGGGAGTTGAATATCTTCTGAAAGGAGGTGCTCTTATGAATCATTTTTCTTCCTGAGACCTATATGTTTCTGTCAGTCATTGATTCTGAAATCTGAATCTTCTCGGTGGAGGAGTGTCCCTGTAATTTTCTCTGTAGACCTTCTTATCCCCTTTAATTATTTCTACATAGATTTTTGGATATGTTTCTTGTTTTTTTGTTTTGGATCTTGATCCCTTTTCTATTTGATTGTATCCAAGTCCGGACTTGTCATGATTAGGCCTTTGAATGTTGATAATGGCATTCAAAACTTTTGAGTTGTTCTGCATATTTTTATTTTGAAGAACCTTTCTTAATGTGACAATCTATGCTTCCAAATTTTCAATGATCTTGTCTCTTCCTTCTAGTTGTTCTTTGAGTGCTTCTTCAATTCTTTTATCTTCTTCAATTTGAACCTTCAAATTTGTGATCATTTGTTCTAATTTCTGAGTGTCTTCTTTCTTGTCTAGTTTTGCTTGTAGCTTCTTGTTTTTCCTCTTTTCTCTTCTGATAATTTCTATGGCACTCAACAAATCCTCTTAGTAGTCAACTTCTGCCTCTTCAATTTATTCTTCGACTTCTTCATATTCTTCTTCGGATTCTTCATATTCTTCTTTGGAGTCCTCTTTATCAGAGTCTTCTACTACCATGAATAGAACTCTTTCTGTCTTGCTGTCACTGACTTCATCTTCATCTGATGATGAGATGTCTTATTTGGTGCATAAGCTTTTCTTGAAAACTTTCTTTGTGGTTCTTTTACCTTTATATGTTTGTTTGTTTTTTGAGTAACCTTCATCATTTCTCTTTTTATTATGATGACATTTGTTAGCAAAATGACCAATATCATCACAATTAAAACAAATTAAAGGAAGCTTACCTCTATACATGTCGTCAGTTCCCTTGTTCATCCTTTTGACAAAGTTGGCCACTTCTTCATCATCTTCCAAGATGTCACTATTGATGCTATGTTATTTTTATTGTTGCTTTCCCTTTTTCTTTGATCTTTTGGATGCTTTGAAGGTTGCTTCTTTTACATCTGGATTTTCCTTTTCAATTCTCATTCCATATGCTGTGAAGATTCCATATAGTTCATCCATTCTTATTGAGTTTAGATTTGCTCTTTCTTCTAGTGTTGATATCTTAGGGTCAAATCTCATAGGAAGAGATCTTAGTACCTTTTGAACAGTTATAGATTCTTGAATTTCTTCTCCCAATCCCATGATTTCATTTATTGTTTCATCGACTCGTAAGAAGTAAGCTAAAATATTCTCATCTTCCTTCATCTTTAGTTGTTCGAACTGACCTCTGTAATGAAGCTTTGATGATTTGAATTTTGAATCTCCTTCATAAATATTTTGAAGTTTGTCCCAAATCTCTTTAGCGGATTTACAATGTGAAACTTTGGTGAATACGGATTCACAAAGACCATTCAGAAGTGCATTTGTGGATTTCGAATTATTCTGACCGAGTTTCACTGCTTTGTCATTTGTTGGCAGAACTGTTGGTATTATGTATCCATATATAATTGATTGCCAAATTTCAAATCCTTGTGCCTGTATATATGTCTTCATCCTTATGCTCCAAAATGTATACTTTTGTCGCCCGCACGGGTGTAGACGGATTGGCAAGTGCCGTGTAAATGGAAGGAAATTTGTAAAATGAAGTCTCATGTTCGATTCTCACCCGGACTTACTCGTGCGCCATTCTTGCGGGTTGGGTGGTTGCACCTGGGGTTATAGTGGTAGCCGCTGGGGATCAACCCCGTGTCACGCGAGTACGAGAACCGCGAAGTTGTCGATTCCCCCAGTAAAAAAAAAAAAATGTATACTTTTGTCCATCAAACTGTGGTATTCCATTTTTATACAAGTTGTTGTTCTCCATGATCTACCTTTCAGTGGTTAAACTGATTTATGAAGGAACCCGCTCTGATACCAATTGTTGGATTACTGAGATGGGGGGTGAATCAGTAATAGAGAAATTTAATCCTTTTTAACCATATAATCCAAGTGTTATATCAATGTAGCATTATCATCCAATAACTACAGAGTAAATAAGAAATGAACATATGAACAATCATACACATACACAATACACCAGTGTTTTACATGGAAACCCAAAGCGGGAGAAAACCACATAATGTTTTGTCTTATATGTCTTGAAGAATTACATTCATTGGAAGCACCAACTTCCTTTGTTTTCCAGCTGCAACTGGAAGGAGGCTCCAACCCCCTAGTTTCTCAGGCTACAACCTGAGAGAAGCTCCAACTCCCCAATTCTCTGGCTACAACCAAAAGGAGGCTACAACCCCCTATGTTCTTCAGTCATAATCACATGTCATTGCCCCATCCAACCACCCTGACGAATAAGTAGAATGATGGAGCCACTGTCACACTATCATTATGAGATATAATGTTTTAAACTTGTACCAATCAACCTGCACCAAACAACCTATACCAATAACCTGAACCATGCATCAACTTGTACCTCAATTTATAATCAACATGTACCATAAACAAGTGCATCAACCATGCACCAACATATACCAACCAACCTGTAATCAACCTGTACCATAAACAAGTGCATCAACCATGCACCAACCTGTACAAATAACATGTCACAACAACCTTATGTATGTGCCAACTCATCAAATACGTGTCTCAACCATGTACCCAACATGTACCTCAACCAAAAGCCCTAATCAATTTCATCATCCAAATTTGATTTGTAACTCTATAATAGACCTGGTGTATATGATCACATACCTGCAAAGCTTCCTTAACTTTAACAACAAGAGACTATCATTTTCATCAAACTTTTCTTTAGTCTCACATGACTAGTTTTCGATTAGTCAACAACCCTAACTTGAAATAATCATAACTATGTACCTGTAATGAATAAAGATCTAAAAATAGTACACAATGATCTTCAGTGTGTTTTATGCAATTCCTCCAGGTTTCACTGCTTGGAACCTCTCGGAAAAGGAGTTATAGCAAAAATGGCATACCTTGTTGAATTCTGGATTATTCCGAAGAGTGAACTTGTATAGCGTTCCCTGCACAGAATTTTTGTTGTATGGATATGAAAATGTTACAAAGAATAATAAAGACTGTAATATAACCATCATGTTTAGTCTTACTTAATTTGGATCTGTTATGAAGAAGTTATGACATTTTTACCTGAAACACTTGTTTTAGACTAGTTTCAGGACTAACCACAAACCCTATTTTCCACGGAGTGTAATTCCAAAACTACAACGACCCACAAGCTGAAATTCGTACCAAAGATACTTGGATATGTTTTCTCAATGGCCTATCAATTTCATGGTCTGAATCATTCTAGAAAAAAAAATTATTGCGAAAATGGTGAGATGACCTATAAATAACATACCTTAAAAAGCATCATCAAAAGAATTTATCCTCCCTTGAAGTTCGGCCTTCTTTACTTCACCTTCTCTCTGAAATTCAGCTTAGATATCTTTTGGTTACCTCAGTCACCTATAGATATTCAATATTCTCAAGTGTGATATTAAATGAGAGAGCCTTGTCTCTTATTTATACTTTCATGTAGTTTCCTCAAGGGGTTACCTTTTAACCATCTTAACCCACTTTCTTTATTTTAGGGTTAACCAACTTCTAACCACTTGTCCAATTTGTAATTTATCCATTAACTTTATTATTTAAATAATAATTTATTTTGTATCCGCTTTGACTTATAGTACACTCATCACTTCAATTTACCTCAAGGGGTTACCTTCTAACCATCTTAAACCACTTTCCTTATTTTAGGGCTAACCCACTTCTAACCACTTGTCAACTTAGTAATTTCTCCATTAACTTTATTATTTAAATAATTTATTTTTTATTCACTTTGAATTATAGTACACTCATCACTTCACTTTATTATTTACCTTCTAAAAATCTTTTAAACCACTTTGGCTACTTTGACCTTTTGGGGCTTCTAGCTGGCTCATGAGGGTTCTCCAACTTCACATGGACATAACTCTCTAACCGTGAGGAGTTATGTGACATTCCACATACCAATGGAAATGAAATGACATGTACTGTCCATATAGAATAGTATTACTTTCAAATATATCAAAACTCGTATTGTTATCCATCAAACAAACTTGGGTCCATTACCCAAACCTGGGTTCTCCAATTTCCTTCAAGGGTTGACATCAAGGACAAAAACCTTAATCAACAACACCTTCTTGTCCTCAACCATATCTCTCACAAAGTGCTATTGAACATCAATATGCTTCATCTTAGAATGATAAGCCATGTTATTTTCCAGACAATCTAACCTTACAACTTATTGTACAAACCTGATACTTGAAAACAACCTATGTAACCATATAGCTTCTTTACTCGCATGAGTAGTTGCTATGTACTCAACTTTTGTAGTTGAGAGTGCCACTACATATTGTCTCTTGCTCATCCAATTGATTTCTCCTTCAAATAGGTTAAACACATAACCACTTGTAGATCTTCTATGATCCCGATCTCCAACCCAATGTACATCAACAAATTCATGTATGACCAACATTTATCTGGACTGGGTCTTCCTTGGTAGAAAATTCCATAATCTATAGTGCCACACAAATACCTGAAAATCCCCTTGTACAGTTGTCCAATGCTCCTTCCTTGGTTTTGACATATACCTGCTCAAAACTCTCATTGAATGTGCAATGTTTGGTCTAGTGAAAACCATTACATACATCAAACTTCCAACAGCACTAGCATAAGGAACATCAGACATGTCTTCTTATTCTTCATGTGTCTTGGGATATTGATCTACAAATAACTTCACACCTATAGGAATAGGGACCTTGATCAATTTACATTCCTTCATATTAAACCTCTGCAATGTTGTCTCAACATATTTCCTCTGGTTCAACCGAAGTTTCATGTTTTCCTGATCTCTTTTTAGTTCCATGCCCAAAATAAAATGTGCAACACCAAGGTATTTCATATCAAACTTAGAAGACAATTGTATTTTTACCTCCTTGACGATTTCCTTGTTGTTTCCAATTAGAAACATACCATCAACATATAGCACCACATAAATAAAATGATCTCCAACAAATTTGAAATACACAGAGTGATTAGCTCTGCTCCTTATGAAACCAAGTCCCAAAATATAAGTATCAAAATTTTGATAACACATCCTTGGGGATTGTTTTAAACCATACGGGGACTTTTTCATCTTGCAAGCCAACTCTTTATTACCTTTCACTGCAAAACCTTCTAGTTGTTTCTTGTATATTTCTTCCTCAAGATCCCCATGCAATAATGTTCTCTTTACATATATGTTTGCCAAGTGATGTATATGTGAATTGTATTTATGAATTTTAATAAAAAAAATGTGATGTCAATTGATGGGGGACATGGACAGAGATGGGGGATCATTAATCCACAAGAGAGGAGGGGTCTAAAAAGGGGGGTTTTATTCATGAGTTTATTTCCAAAATATTTTTTCTCGATTTTAATGTTTTCAGTGAACCTTCTATTTTGTTGTTGAGTGTTCCCAAATCCAGTCTTCGAATACATGTAAGAGGGTGGGCATGAGGAGTCGCATCCCATAGTTATTGGGAGCATGGGGCTAAGTACAATCAGTTTGGGGAGTGTGAGTCCAAAGAATAACAAAATAGAGGAAATTTGTATGGCCAAGGGGGCAGTTTCAGACAGTCACGTTTTGTCATGGGAAAGGGGGAGAACAGCAAGGGAGAGTGCACTAGAGCTTAAGCAACAATGGAGGGAGAATTCTGGAGCAATTTTGGAGTTGGTTACTGAAGAAGCAAGTTGTCATGCTTGCAAAAGAACCATGTTGTCAGGCCTAAAGAGTGAACTCCTGTGAGAGTTGCTTTGTAGTTGCAAGCTTGTTGTTGTTGTTTTCCCAGTAGTTTTCCTGGCAGTAAGTTCCCTTGATTTCCCAATTATGATATTCTTGATTACCTATGCTAGAGAGACCCTGAGATAAGTGAAGGGGTACATTCCTTGGGTTGGGCAGGTCGAGAGGAAGAGAGCTGGAGGAAATTTTGGATAGTTGTAGGAGAATACCGATGGCTTGTGGGATTGTCTGAGTTGTGAGTGAGTGGACAGTGAGAGACACCCTGTTTTGTGGATTCCTAGCCTCATCTCAAGGATGACTTGTTGTTGAGATATGGAACAGCAAGTCGATGGTTGGGTGGAACGTCCATCCCAAACAGTTGGTTGCACAACTATTTTAAATTATAAGTGTTTATTTATTTTTCTTAGTTATTTTATGAGTTTAATTGTTGTGCATTTTACTCTGTGTGTGAGAATGAATTATATGTTGTTGTGATGAATTTATTAGTTGCATTTAAATAATCATATCAATAAATGGTTAAATCTATGTGTTTTTGTGTAGCTAGTATGCTACAGGATATGTTAGAAGAAAAAAAAATTATGTGTATTTCTGCTAGTAATGGGCCTCATCGAGGCTAAGGAATGTTACAAATTCATATCAGAGGTCAAGGTTCAATTGAGCTTGTATGGGTCAAGACCCATGCGAATTGGGAAAAAATCATTGTTACGGATTTTGATCTATGATGGATTTGGTGAAAATAGTGAACCGGATTGAAAATCATCAAATGTAAGGGTAGATTCGAGTTTAATTTTCCTTGGAACCGTTGAAGAGAATATGTATGGAATCAATATGCATGTTAAAGAGTTAAAATCCATCCCATACAATCCAAATTATGTGTTTTCACGGTGACTGTGAAGTTTGGTGAATCGACAGACTAGATTATTTTGACCTTAAGAATCACGGTTGAGATTTGTCTACAAAGTCTAAAAAGGGTGTTCCCGACAGGCTTGCAGAAAGTAGGCTTTGAGAAAATCCTGAGGTGTGGCTTGAGATTAAGTCCAAAGGGGGAATCCTAATGGCACAAGCCCAAATGAACGAGATTCGGTGATCAATGTCACTCTCGGTGGTCAGATCTTGCAAGAAATTGTTTTCAAGAAGACTCATTCAGGATGAGTTGTGGAGGTAATTCGACCTTCTGAAGAAGGGAGCCCAAAATACTGTCTAAGAAACAGGTGGTAGCCTATTATTGGTATTCGAAAGGACTATTCTTGATGGTCTTTGTAGGGATTGTTTTCAATGAACTTCAGAAGGATTATTCCCAATGGTCTTCAAAAGGATCCATGGGGGTGGTAAGTTCATATTTATGGTGGATTTTGTCTGAAGAAAATAAGGATCATTGATCATAGTCGATCTCAGTTGTCAAATTATTTGGAAGAAGGTTGCCAGAAGGTCTCATTCAGGGAGGCTTTCCTGATGGGTAAGTTTGATACAACAAGTCTAATAGGATATCGGACTTCATACTTTAGGGAGATCAGTAAGCATGGAAATTTTGTGTTCCAACAAGGGAATTTCGATGGAAAAAGGTTGATAGTGTTCATAATTTGAGTTTTTGAAGGACCTTTGAGCATGGGGAAAGTTATTCTTTCCAATGGGAAAAGCCGACGAAGTTGATCCCGACAAGCTTGTGGAAGGTTTGGTTGAGGGTCGATGGAGGAGATAGAAGCGTGATGACATGGTCGAATCAAGGGATGACATGTGGACTCAAAAAAAACGTCCATGCCATATCAATCATATTTCCCAGGTTCATGTGCAATTCGATTTGACGAGTTGTTACAACTGTAAACCAGTCAATTTCTACAAACAATTTCAGATTTTGAGGGTCATAAACTTGCAGAGGCATTTTGAATCCCTAAATAGAATTTTCAAGGATTTGAAATCAAGAGAAATGTGTGCACCTTTGCTACAAAAAATATATTCTAATTAAAATGAAATAGCTCAACAACATCTTTCCAATGAGATATTATGAGTGGAAAACAGAGAAAGTAAGAGGAAGTTACAGTTGAAACAGTATAAGATATATTTTCGGCACTAGTTTACTTCTAGAGAGCATAACTCCTTCCTTCGAAGTCAGTTTGGGACACAGGAGTAGTCCATGGAAATTCCAAGGACCATAGAAGATAGCCATGGAACCAGATTTGGAATCTGGGTACCTAATTGTACAATATGGAAGAGAAGACGCATGTAGCAGTAAGGGTAAAAATGAGAAAACGGTTTAAACTTCCAGAGACCATAACTATCAACTCATATATGGGATTTGGAAAAATGAGTAGTCAATGGAAAGCTCTTGAGGAGTGGAAGCCATATATTGACCCATAATTTTGAATTGAGCACTACAGTTATCAGAAATTAAAATTAATAAAATAATTTTGCAGCAGTAAAAAAAAGCAATGAGTAGAAATTGCAACTTCAAAAGGTTGTATATTTTTTCTCAGAAATCAGGATGAGGCATGAGTACAGTCATTGGAGAGTTGTTTTAGAGAGGATTGTGTCAAAAGAATTAGATTTTGACTTGTTGTATTGTGTTCTTTATAAATTGATATGAACAACATGTAATCTAATTAATGATATGTTTATAGCATGCATGTTTCAAAAAATAAGTATTACATGCACATTTCTTCCAGAATTAGAGGTACAGGAAAATAATTTTGGTTCTTATATGAGGACTGGAGTTAGGGAATATTCCTAGGGATTTTACAACCATGAAGAGGATATCATAGGTCTACATGTTAGCATGGGAAATGTTGAGAATGAGTCCAATGGAAGAAGAGGCAAAGAGGAGCATGTGGACCTAGTTGACACTATGAGAAGCCTACAAAGGGAAGTGCAAAGCTATAGGGAATATAATGAAAATATTATGAAATATCAAGAAGAGATACTTCATAGTCTGAATATGTTGTAGAGGTAAGCCAATGAAGACTCTAGCACAAAGAAAGCAGCCAGTGTTAGAAAAGTAGCATCATCTGGATCACATAGCAGAAGGGATGATCACGGGAATGATAGGAAATAAATGAGTATGAACATGTGTCATCATTCTCTAGAGTAGTCCACTAGGAGAGATCATGCAAGATCGGGGCTAGGGAGTTTCCCAATTGTGTCTCCCGTCAGGAGGTAGAGAAGAAGGCCCAAGTCAGACATCTTGTGGGGTGAACTCAAGAAAATCAAACCACCAACTTTCAATGGTGAGCATAAAAAGGGAGAAGAGACTGAAGCATGGTTGTTGCAAATGAAGAAGTATTTCCAACTGCATGAATACCCCTCAACGGTAGAAACTAGAATTGCAACCTACCACTTGCAAGGAAAGGCAACCATGTGGTGGGATCAGCTTAAGCAAGCCAAACACCTTGATGAGAAGAAAGTCTCATGGAGGTAATTCAAAGGACATTTCCAAGAGAAATATTTGTCAGAGAATTACTATGAAAGGAAGATGAAAGAGTTCTTTGTACTCAAGTTGGGAAGTATGATAATGGATGAATATTAGAAGAGGTTTTTTGAGTTGTTGAAGTATGTTGGCTTCATTAAGGATGAGAAGGTCAAAATCGAAAGGTTTCTGGGTGGGTTACCATCTTTCTATAGAGCCAAGATACAATATGACAACCTTAGGACTTTGGAGGAGGCCATAAGGAGTGCAAAGCATCTTTATGAGAAGAGCAGAGAACTACCCTCACAACAGAGAAAGGATGAGGATTGTCCACAATATTCAAAAGGCTAAAATAGTTGAGGACATGGGAGGAAACATGCCAAGTATTTATGCAGCCTTGGACAACAAGCAAGCATAGTATCAGTCCCCCATGATTGAAGTGGTAGGTAAGATTGATAACTATCCCATAGCAATTTTAATTGATTTTGGAGCTATCCGTAGTTACATAAACTCTAACATTTTTGAAATATTTCACTTATAAAAAAGTAAGCCTAAG
Source organism: Picea engelmannii (assembly GCA_009831015.1). Lineage (NCBI taxonomy): Eukaryota > Viridiplantae > Streptophyta > Pinopsida > Pinales > Pinaceae > Picea > Picea engelmannii. Next base: position 168,599 of record ML807649.1, read on the forward strand.
AAATCTTGGTTATTTTAGTTAGCCACTGGGGCTAAGAGGAAAATCAATGAGTTGGTTAAGGATTGTCCAATAAACTTGAATGGAATCAACACAAATGTGGATGTGAACATCATACCATTGGGTTCATATGATTTTCTGATTGGCATGGATTGGTTGGAAAAACACCATGTTGTCCTAAAATGTTACAACAAGACAATCACTTATCTTGATGAAGAGGGGCAGCAAGGCAAGGTTCAAGGCATTCCAAGGGTTATATCTATTAGAGAAATTTCAGCCATGCAACTGAAAAAGAGCTTCAGGAAGGCATGTCGGATTTTTGCAACCCATATGGAAGAGGCAACCAAAGATAAAATGGCAAGTATTGAAGACCATCCAACCTTAAGGGATTTTGAAGATGTTTTTGGGGAAATCCTAGGACTTCCACCAAAGAGAGACATTTATTTTTCTATTGATTTGGTGCCAAGATCTACCCCAGTGTCCAAAACACCTTACAGAATGGGCACACCAGAGTTGAAGGAGTTGTAGATGTAACATGAAGAATTGTTAAAGAAGGGGTATATACACCCAAGTGTGTCACCTTGGGGTCCCCCGATTCTTTTTGTGAAAAAGAAATATGGAATTGTAAGGTTGAGTATTGATTTTAGATAGTTGAATAAGGTCACCATAAAGAATAAATATCCCTTGTCAAGGTTGATGATCTATTTGATCCGCTGAAAGGTGAAGGAATATTTTCCAAGATTGACTTGAGATCAGGTTATCACCAAATGAGAATAAAGGAAGAAGATATCAGCAAGAAAACATTCAGAACAAGATACATGCATTATGAATTTATGGTAGTGCCATTTGGGCTAACAAATGCCCAGTTGTTTTCATGTGCCTGATGAATGGAGAGTTCGGGGAATACCTGGACATATTCGTAATTGTGCTCCTCGATGATATTAGGTAAATGAATATTTTATCAAAATAAAATTCACTACTTGGGGCGTATTATTTCAGCAGATGGGATAACAGTTGATACTGAGAAGATAAAGGCCACTAGAGGATGGCTAATGCTAAGAAATGTTCTAGAGGTCAGATCATTCATGGGTCTTGCGGCGAATTATTGAATATTTATAAAAGTTTTTTCAAAGATTGCAAGCCCCATAACTTCTTTGCAAAATAAGTGAAATTTGAATGGACATTTGAATGTGAAGAAAACTTTCATCAATTGAAAGACATATTGACCAGTGTGCCAATATTGAAGATTGGAGACCCCGATGAAAAATTTGTAGTGTGAATAGATGCGTCCAAGGAAAGGCTCAGTGGCGTCCTCACATAAAAGGATCATGGGGAGGAAATTTGAACTAAGAATAGACCATTGTGATCAGAAACATTTGTTTGGACAACCCACATTAAATGTCAAACAAACTAGATGGCTCAAATTTCTTAGTGAATGTGACTTCGAAATTAAACACATCAAAGGCAAAGAGAATCAAGTGCTTGATGCACTCAACAAGAGAGCACATGAGATGCATATTGTAGCCATCAGCATGCACAATACTAATCTGAAAGATGAAATTATTAAAGCAACAAATCCAGATCATCACTATTTGCAAATAAAAGAAACATTACAACAAGACAATTTCCAACAAAAATTTAAATATTATGAGTTGCAAGAGGATGGAATCCTGATGTATAGAGGTAAGGTATGTGTCAAATTCTAGATAGCTGAAAAATATAGTGCTGAGAGAAATGCACAATGTGCCATATGTTGGGCACCTATGATATCAGAAATCAATTGTAGTTGCAAGCATGTTGTAAGAAGCCAATACTTTTGGCCAGGAATGAAGAAAGAGGTGGCTAATTATATCGCCAAGTGCCTAGAATGTCAAAAGGTGAAGGATAAGCCTACACATCTAGTTGGGCTTCTATGTCCATTGCCCATTCATGAGTGGAAATGGGAAGTTCTTACAGTTGATTTTATTACTAAGCTACCTAGAACAGTGAAGCAACATGATTCCATCATGGTAGTGGTGGACAAATTGATTAAGGCTACACAATTTATTTCAATAAGGACTACACACAAGGCAAAAAATATTGCAGAGATCTAGTTGAAAGAGATTGTCAGGATACATGGGGTGCCTAAGACAATATTTTGAGATAGAGATCCCAAATTCACATCCAATTTTTGGAAAGGTTCGTTTAAAGGATTTGAGACAAATTTAAATCTCAGTACAACATATCATCTAAAATCATATGGGAAAATAGAGAGGACTGACAGAATAATTGAAGAAATGCTTAGAATGTATGTGATGGACCAACCATACAAGTGGAAAGACTATATTCAATTAGATGAAATCGCTTACAATAATGGGTACCAGGCATCATTGAAAATGATCATGTTCAAAGTTGTGTATGGCAGGAAGTGTAACACGCCGGTGAGCTTGGATGACCTAGTAGACAGAGCCATTATTGGGCCATATTTGTTAAAATAAATGGAAGAGCAGACGAAAAAGATCAAGTTGAATATAAAGGCTACTTGGGATAGGCAGAAGAGTTATTCAAACAAGAACAAAACCTTCAGATATTTTAAAGTGGGTGAACATGTATTTTTGAAAGTGAAAGTGAAGAGAAGTTTGCTAACATTGGGTTCCTACCCAAAACTGGCAGCAAGATATTATGGACCTTTTGAAATATTAGAGAAGATAGGGCCAATTGCATACATGCTAGCACCACCTGCATCCATGAGAGTACATAATGTATTTCATGTGTCCTTGTTAAAGAAATGTGTACCTGACCATAACCACATAATTGATTGGACTGTGATCCAAGTGGAACATGAAGGAGATTTCTAGGTGGAACCAATGTGCATCCTGGACTGAAAAGTCAAAGTGCTCTAGAACAAAGATATAGGCCTGGTAAAGGTCCAATGGACATGCTACAGTCTTGAAGACGCTACATGGGAGCACAAGTAAACTATGAGGAAGGAATACCTGCAAATTTTTTACAATTTTGAAGAAAATAGAATCTAAAATACAAGACTTAATTTTGGGCAGCTAGAGTTCCATAATCACATCTAAGAGTCTTCCTATTCACCTACATTAATAGCCCAGATAAAAGAATGGTGCAGCTTAATGGACTGTGAGCAATGAAGGGGGAACATCAGCAAGATGAAAGGAACATGAGATTACGGTTGGGACTGATGTTGGAGTGATAAATGTTGCAGAATTTTATTTTTATAAGTTTTGTGATGTAAATTTGTGCATATATATCGGTATATTGCACTACACCGAAGATGGTGCACAATTATAGGGGAGGGGGAATGTAATGTCCCCACCATAATATCTACATTAATTAATTCTTAATGTAGATATGAGTGTGGCTATGGCCAAGCGATGTATATGTGAATTGTATTTCTAAATTTTAATAAATAAAAATTTGATGCCAGCTGCTAGGGGATATGGACAGAGATGGGGGTCGATTAATCTACAAGAGAGGAGGGGTATAAAAAGGGGGGTTTTATTCATGAGGTTATTTCCCAAATCCTTTTTCCTGATTTTAATGTTTTGAGTGAACCTTTTATTTTGTTGTTGAGTGTTCCTAAATCCAATCATTAAATACATGTAAGAGGGTGGGTGTGAGCAGCGACATCACATAGTTATTGGGAGCATGGGGTTGAGTACAATCAGTTTGGGTATGAGTGTTAGTCAAGAGAACAACAAAAGAGAGGAAATGTGTATGGCCAAGGGGGTAGTTTTAGACAGTCATGTTTTTTCATCGGAAAGGGGGAGAATAGCAAGGGAGAATGCACTAGAGTTGAAGCAACAATGGTGGCTGAATTATGGAGTGATTTTGGAGATAAAGACTGAAGAAGCAACTTGTCAAGCTTGTAGAATAACTAGGTTGTCAAGATTGAAGAGTGAACTCCTATGAGAGTTTCACTCTGGCAACAAGCCTTTTGTTGTTGTTTTCTTGGTAGTTTTCCTAGTAGTGAGTTCCCTTGAGTTCCCAGTAGTGATATTCCTAATTACATGCACCATAGAGACTATGATAAATGAATTGGATACCCAATGGAATGAGAGTAGTGAAGGGGTGCATTCCTTGGGTTGGTAAGGTCGAGAGGAAGAGAGCTAGAGGAAATTAGGGATAGTTGTAGGAGAATACCAGTGGGTTGTTGATTAAGGTTGGTTGTCATTGATGTCAACCCTTGAAGAAAGCCCCGTAGCACAAAGTTTTGGGTAATGGACCCAAGATTGTTTGATGTAAATATGACTCATTATTGTTTTTTCATGGTTGATAAGAAGTAAATATGGATGAACTCCAAAGTGGTCCCCTTATGGTGAAAGCCTCACGGGAAAACGTTTTGCGGAGTAAGAGAACCCATGCTTAATTGTGGAGTAATGAGATGAAGGACAGTGAATTTGTTAGGGAAACTATCCTAGATGGATATTTCTTGTCATGCCATTTCCGGTGGCATGTGTAACATCACATAACTCCTCACGGTTAGAGAGTTATGGCCATGAGAAGTTAGAGACCCCAGGTTTGGGTAATGGACCCAAGTTTGTTTGATGGGTAACGGTATGAGTTATGATATATTTTCAGATAATACTATTCTATATGGATAGTACATGTCATGTCATTTCTGGTGGTATGTGGAATTTCACATAACTCCTCATGGTTTGAGAGTTATGGCCTTACGAAGTTGGAGGACCCTCATATGTCATCTAGAAGCTTCAAAAGGTCAAAGTAGTCAAAGTGGTTTAAGAGATTTTAAAAGGTAAATAATAAAGTGAAGTAATGAGTGTATTATAATTCAAAGTGGATATAAAATAAATTATTTTAAAAATAAATTTAATGGAGAAATTAGAAGTGGGTTAACCCTAAAATAAGGAAAGTGGGGCCAAGTGACCTAGAAGATGTTTTTAAGGAAGCTACTTGGAGAGTATAAATAAGAGGCAAAGATCTCTCATTTTAGATGCACTAAAGCATATTGAATATCTATAGGTGTCTGAGGTAACCAAGGATATCTAAGCCTAAATTCTAAGGGAAGGTAAAGAAAACAAGGCCGAAATGCTATGAAGGATAAATTTTGTTGATGGTGCTTTCTAAGGTATGTTATTTACAGGTCATCTCATCATTTTCGCTATAAATTTTTTTCTATAATGATTCAGACCATGCAATTTCTATTTCATTGAGAAAACATATCCAAGTATCTGTGGTAAAAAATTCAGCTTGTGGGTCGTTTTATTTTGGAATTTACACTATGTGGAAAATAGGGTTTGTGGCTAGTCCTGAAACTAGTCAAAAATAGGTGTTTTGGGTAAAAACGTCATAACTTCTTCATAACAGATCCAAATTCAGTGAGACTAAATGTGTTGGTTAGGGTACAGTGTGTAGTATGTTTTTTAACACTTTTAAATCAATTTAAAAAATATTCTATGTGGGGCACGCTCTACAAGGTCACTCTCTAGAATAAGCCAGAATTCAGCAAGGTATGTCATTTTTGCTATAACTCCTTTTATGAGAGGTTACAAGTAGTGACACTTGGATAAATTGCATAAAACACACTTAATAAAATTGTGTATAAGTTTCAAATATTTATACATTACAGGTACAAAGTTATGATTACTTCAAGTTAGGGTTGTTGACTAATCCAAAACTAGGCATGTGAGACTAAAGAAAAGTTTGATGAAAATGCTAGTCTCTTGTTGTTAAAGTTAAGGAAAGTTTACAGGAATGTGATAATATACACCAGGTCTATTACAAATCTAAAAATCAGATTTGGATGATGAAATTGATGAGGGCTTTTGGTTAAGGTACATGTTGAGTACATGGTTGAGATAACTAGTTGATGAGTTGGCACATACATGAGGTGTATAGTTGATGATGTTGGTACATATTGATGAGTCATAGTAGATGATTAGTAAACATATGATTGGTACATACTTGGTACATGGTTGGATGCACTTGTTTATGGTACAAGTTGATTACAGGTTGTTTGTTACAGGTTGGTGCATGGTCGATGCACTTGTTTATGGTACAGGTTGATTACAAGTTGAGGTACAGGTTGATACATGGTTGATGCATGGTTTAGATTTATTGGTATAGGTTTACAGTGGTATATCTCACAGTGATAGTGTGACAGTGGTTCCATCATTCTACTTCTACTTCAGGGTGGCAGGACGGGGCAAGGACAGGTGGTTGTAGCCACCCTCTGGTTGTAGCCAGAGAACATAGGGGGTTATAGCCTCCTTCTGGTTGTAGCCAGATAATTCGGGAGTTGGAGCTTCCTTCATGTTGTAGCCTGAGAAACTAGGGGTTTGGAGCCTCCTTCCAGTTGCAACTAGAAAACAAAGGAAGTTGGTGCTTCCAATGAATGTAATTCTTCAAGACATATAAGAAAAAGCATTCTGTGGTTTTCTCCCGCTTTGGGTTTCCACGTAAAAAATTGGTGTACTATGTATGTGTATGATTGTTACTTTGTTCATTGCTCATTATTGGATGATAATTCTACATTGACATAACACTCAGATTATTTGGTTAAAAAGGATTAAATTGCTCTATTACTGATTCACCCCCCCTCTCAGTAATCCAACAATTGGTATCAGAGCAAGTTCCTTCAGAAATCAATTTAACCATTGAAAGGTAGATCATGGAGAGCAACAACTTGTATAAAGATGGAATACCACAGTTTGATGGACAGAAGTATGCTTTTTGGAGCATAAGGATTAAGACATATATACAGGCACAGGGATTTGAAATTTGGCAATCAATTATATATGGATACACGGCACCAACAGTTCCACCAAAAAATGACAAAGCAATGAAACTTAGTCAGAATAATTCCAAAGCAACAAATGCACTTCTAAATGGTCTCAGTGAAACAGTATTCACCAAAGTTGCACATTGTAAATCCGCTAAAAATATTTGGGACAAGCTTCGAAATATTTATGAAGGAGATACAAAAGTAAAAGCAGCAAAGCTTCAAACTTACAGAGGTCAGTTCGAACAACTAAAATTGAAGGAAGATGACAATATTGCAGACTACTTCTTACGAGTCGATGAAACAATGAATGCAATCATAAGATTGGGAGAAGAAATTGAAGAATCTGTAATTGTTCAAAAGGTACTAAGATCTCTTCCTATGAGATTTAACCCTAAGAAATCAGCACTAGAAGAAAGATCGGATCTAAACTCAATAAGCATGGATGAACTGCATGGAATCTTCACAGCATATGAAATGAGAACTGAACAAGAAAATCCAAATGTAAAAGAAGTAGCCTTCAAAGCATCCAAAATATCAAAGCAAAAGAAAAAGGAACAAGAAGAATATAGCAGCAACAGCGACGTCTCGGAAGATGATAAAGAAGTGGCCAACTTCACCAAAAGACTGAACAAGGGAACCAACGATAGGTATAGAGGTAAGCTTCCTTTAATTTGTTTTAATTGTGATGGTATTGGTCATTTTGCTAACAAATGTCCTCATAAGAAAAAGAAAAATGATGAAGGTTACTCAAAAGGCAGACAAACATATAAAGGTAAAAGAACTACAAAGAAAGTTTTCAAGAAAAGCTTTTTCACCAAAGAAGACATCTCATCATCAAATGAAGATGAAGTCAGTGACAATGAAACAAGGAGAGCTCTATTCATGGTAGTAGAAGACTCTGATAAAAAATACTACGAAGAAGAATATGAAGAAGCATACAAAGAAGAAATTGAAGAGGCAGAAGTATCTCAAAAAACCCGATGATGCACTCCAAGACGAAGCACATTCCAATAAAGTATCACTTTCTACAGAAACAGGTTGCAGAAAAGAACATCAGAGTTGAGTATGTGGGCACAAAAGAACAAGTGGCAGACATCTTTACAAAACCACTTCCACGGGAAGCCTTTGAATATCTTCGCCAAAGACTTGGAGTTATTTCTACTCCAAAATGAATGCTTTTTGAATGATTTTTGAATGTTTATCTGATGTACATGAGGAAGCACCATAAGAGGACAGTTCAATCAGGGGGAGCAACCCTGGATGGAAAGATACCTTTGCCATTGACGACAAACGGGGAGAGATTTATCAGATGCAGAGGATAGAGGCATGGATCCAGGGGGAGCATATTTATCAGATGCAGAGGACAGAGGCATGGTTTCAGGGGGACCATGAGTGATATGATTCCAGTATTGCATCAGAGTGTTGCCATCAATGCCAAAGGGCGAGATTGTTGATTAAGGTTGGTTGTCATTGATGTCAACCCTTGAAGAAAGCCCCGTAGCACAAAGGTTTGGGTAATGGACCCAAGATTGTTTGATGTAAATATGACTCATTATTGTTTTTTCATGGTTGATAAGAAGTAAATATGGATGAACTCCAAAGTGGTCCCCTTATGGTGAAAGCCTCATGGGAAGATGCTTTGCGGAGTAACAGAACCCATGCTTAATTGTGGAATAATGAGATGAAGGACGGTGAATTTTTCAGGGAAACTATCCTAGATGGATAGTTCTTTTCATTCCATTTCCGGTGGTATGTGGAACTTCACATAAGTCCTCACGGTTAGAGAGTTATGGCCATGAGAAGATGGAGACCCCAGGTTTGGGTAATGGACATAAGTTTGTTTGATGGGTAACGGTATGAGTTATGTTATATTTTCAAATAATACTATTCTATATGGATAGTACATGTAATTTTATTTCTGGTGGTATGTGGAACGTCGCATAACTCCTCATGGTTTGAGAGTTATGGCCTTACGAAGTTGGAGGACCCTCATATGTCATCTAGAAGCCCCAAAAGGTCAAAGTAGTCAAAGTGGTTTAAGAGATTTTAAAAGGTAAATAATAAAGTGAAGTAATGAGTGTATTATAACTCAAAGTGGATACAAAATAAATTATTTCAATAATAAATTTAATGGAGAAATTAGAAGTGGGTTAACCCTAAAATAAGGAAAGTGGGGCCAAGTGACCTAGAAGATGTTTTTAAGGAAGCTACTTGGAGAGTATAAATAAGAGGAAAGGCTCTATCATTTTAGATACACTTGAGAATATTGAATATATATAGGTGTCTGAGGTAACCAAGGATATATAAGATGAAATTTTGAGGGAAGGTGAAGAAAATAAGGACGAAATGCTAGGAAGGACAAATTATTTTGATGGTGCTTTCTAAGGTATGTTATTTACAGGTCATCTCACCATTTTCGCTATAAATTTTTTTCTATAATGATTCAGACTGTGAAATTTCTATGCCATTGAGAAAACATATCCAAGTATATTTGGTAAAAAATTCATCTTGTGGGTCGTTTTATTTTGGGGGTTGCACTCTGTGGAAAATAGGGTTTGTGGCTAGTCTTGAAACTAGTCAAAAATAGGTGTTTCGGGTAAAAATGTCATAACTTCTTCATAACAGATCCAAATTTAGTGAGACAAAATGTGTTGGTTAGGGTACAGTCTGTAGTATGCTTTGTAATAGTTTTATATCAATTCAAAAAATATTCCGTGTGGGGCACGCTCTATAATTGCTTTCTCTAGAATAAGCCAGAATTCAGCAAGGTATGTCAATTTTGCTATAACTCCTTTTCTATGAGGTTCCAAGTAGTGAAACTTGGAGGAATTGCATAAAAAACACTTAATAACATTGTATATCAGTTTCATATCTTTATACATTACAGGTACAAAGTTATGATTACTTCAAGTTAGGGTTGTTGACTAATCCAAAACTAGGCATGTGAGACTAAAGAAAAGTTTGATGAAAATGCTAGTCTCTTGTTGTTAAAGTTAAGGAAGGTTTGTAGGAATGTGATAATAAACACCAGGTCTATTACATAGCTACAAATCATATTTGGATTATGAAATTGATGAGGGCTTTTGGTTGAGGTACATGTCGAGTACATGGTTGAGACAACTAGTTGATGAGTTGGCACATACATGAGGTGTATAGTTGATGATGTTGGCACATATTGATGAGTCATAGTTGATGAGTAGTTGACACATGATTGGTACATACTTGGTACATGGTTGGATGCACTTGTTTATGGTACAGGTTGATTACAGGTTGTTTGCTACAGGTTGGTGCATGGTTGTTGCACTTGTTTATGGTACAGGTTGAGGTACAGGTTGATGCATGGTTGATGCATGGTTCAGATTTATTGGTACGGGTTTACAGCGGTATATCTCACAGTGATAGTGTGACAGTGGTTCCATCATTCTACTTCTACTTCAGGGTGGCAGGACGGGGCAAGGACAGGTGGTTGTAGCCACCCTCCGGTTGTAGCCAAAGAACATAGGGGGTTGTAGCCTCCTTCTAGTTGTAGCCAGATAATTGGGGAGTTGGAGCTTCCTCCAGGTTGTAGCCTGAGAAACTAGGGTGTTGAAGCCTACTTCCAGTTGCAGCTGGAAAACAAAGGAAGTTGGTGCTTCCAATGAATGTAATTCTTCAAGACATATAAGAAGAAGCATTCTATGGTTTTCTCCTGCTTTGGGTTTCCACGTAAAACATTGGTGTACTGTGTATGTGTATGATTGTTCATTTGTTCATTGCACATTATTGGATGATAATTCTACATTGACATAACACTTGGATTATTTGGTTAAAAAGGATTAAATTGCTTTATTACTGATTCACCCCCCCTCTCAGTAATCCAACATGGGTTGTGGGATTATCCGAGTTGCGATTGGACAGTGAGAGACCATATTTTGTGGATTCTTAGCGCCAACTTGGGGGTGAATTTTTTTTGAGATATGGAACAACAAGTCTATGATTGGGTGGAACGTCCATCCCAAACAGTTGGTTGCACAATTGTTTTAAAAGATAAGTGTTTATCTATTTTTCTGAGTTATTTTATGAGTTTAATTGTTGTGTGTTTTACTCTATGTATGAGAATGAATTATATGATATTGTCATAAATTTATTAGCTACATTTAAATAATGGTATCAACAAATGGATAAATCTGTGTGTTTTCACGTAGCTGGTATGCTATAAGATATTTTAGCAAAAAAAAAGTATGTGTATTTCCACTAGTAATGGTCCTCAGCGAGGTTGGGGATTGTTACATGGAATATCCATTTTCTACTAGGAAAGCTTTATACTTCTCCACTTTACCTTTTGCATTCAACTTCTTCTTAAACACCCATTTTCTACCAACATGCTTTCTTCCAATCGACAACTCAACTAGATCCCAAGCCTCGTTTATATCCAAGGAAGTCATTTCTTCAATCATGGATTTCTTCTAGAGTTTACCCTTTGAATCCCCTACCTCCCTTATAGTTCTTGGATGATCGCTAGTAATAGACGAAGCAAAACTAGAACGAAAAGAAGGTGGATTATACCTTTTCGGTTGTCTTCTTTCCCGAACCGATCTCCTCAATATAGGAGTATGAGGTTCTTATTCTTCTAATTCATGTTCTTACATTGAGTCAGACTCTTCACCCTCCAACTCAAACTCTATTGTCTCTAGTTCCTTTTCTTTCGATCGGACTTCCTATTTGGGAACATATTTAACCTCTCTAAAGACAACATCCCGACTATATACAAACTTCTTAGTTTTTGGGCTCCAACTTTTATATCCTTTTTCACCATCTTTATAACCATTAAATATACACTTTTCAGCTTTATTATCTGGCTTACTCCTATTTTCCTTTGGAACAAGCACATAAGTATCACAACCAAACACTATAAGATGTTCAAGAGAGGGTTTCTTGCAAATCCATTCCTCGTGAAAAGTTTTGTCCACCAAAGTTGATGAGGGTGATCTATTTACCAAGTAACATGCAATACTCACTGCCTCTGCCCAAAATTCTTGTCCTAACCCGACACCACTAAGCATTCTCCTTGATTTTTCCATAAACATCCTATTCATCCTTTCTACAACCCCATTTTGTTGAGGTGTGTATGCAGTAGTATGTTTTCTTGCTTTGCCACACTTCTTACATAATTCCTCAAATTCATTCCCGCAGAACCCTCCATCTGTCCTTAACAACTTCATTTTCTTATTTGTCTGATTCTCCACAAGAGACTTAAACTCTTGAAATTTACTAAAGACCTCACATTTGTTTCAGAGGATATAAATCCATGCATTTCTCAAGAAATCATCAATGAATGAAACATAAGACACAGATTTACCTAGTGATGGTACATGAACAGGTTCAAATACATCGTTGTGTACTAACTCTAAGATCCCCTTTACTCTTGTAGCACCAGATAAGAATATTACTCGATTATGTTTACCATATATGCAATGTTCACATAAATAAAAATCTAGTGTACTCTCAGACATACTTTCAACCATACATTTACCATGTAGTGCTCAAATTCCCTTCTCTCCAATATGTCCCAATCTTTGATGCCACGGCATTGTCTTTTCTCCATATACCATATATGTTTTGTCTTCTTCACCCTCATGAACAACAAAATTGCTACACCCATTATTGATTATGCTTCCCAACATCTTGTATAGATTTCCATTCCAAACTCCCCTCATCAACACCATTGCTCCTTGAACCATTTTACATCTTTCCTTTTCGAACATAGTATGTACACCCACATCACTCATCTTACTTATAGATATCAAGTTTCTAACCAACTCTGAAATGAGAAAAACCTCAGGGAGTGTTCTAATCATTTCGTCCTTGAGATGCAACTTGACTTTTCCATGTCTTATGATTTTGATTTTCAAATAATCTCCTAGGAAAGCATCACCTCCACTATAATTTTCATATTCATAGAACCACTCCCTATGGGGAGACATATGAAAACATGCATCTGAATCGATCATCGTGATCTACATGTGTGCTTGAAGAAGCCAAGTACACATCCCTCCTTCCTCCAAGGAGGTTTTCCCTTCTATGCAAGAAGCATCATCAGATCATTTCCCTCTCTCAACACTTTTTGATCTACAATCCTTCTTTAAATGCCCAACTTTACAACATTTCCGGCATTTCTTTAAGAATTTTCCTAGAGATTTATATCTACCTCTAGATTTAGATCTCCCACTCGAGGACTTATTTTAATTTCTATGCAGGGAACCTCCTCTTATAGATAAGGCATTTGTTCTTTAATTATCCATGGTTTTCCTCCTCATTTATTTCGATAACAAGGATGAAACCACATCATCAAAGTTTCATGTGGTCACATTACTACCAATAGCTACAATTAGACTATCCCACAAATCTAGCAATGAACACAATAAACTAATGCACTTATCTTCATCTGAAATTTGAATATCCACATACAACAATTGACTTACCACAGTATTGAAGGCATTTAGATTCTCTATCATTGAGTCTCCATCATTCATCCTCAAGAGATAGAACTTCTTCCATAGGAAAAGTTTGTTTACCATGGACTTAGATTGATACAAATCCCCTAACTTATCCCATAACACCTTGGTTGTAGCTTCTCTCGAGACATTCAGTAACAATGAATCTAAAAGACACAACCAGATTGTGATGTTTCCTTCCTATCCAACTTCTTCCAATATTTTGTTGATATACTCATAGGTGCAATACTAGGATCCACAACAACCCATTGTTCTTTTTCTTCTAGAAGATCTTCCATCTTGAGCTTCCATATCACAAAACTTTGCCCATTAAATTTCTTGGCCTCTATTTTAGAATTGTTGACCATTTTCTTTCACCACAAGAATCACCATCACAGAGCTCCCACTTAAACTAGGTTTAACGTAGACCCAAGATTTACCGAGTAATGGTACATGAACAGGTTCATGTAGCATCTGTCCACAGGATGCTAAGCAATTAACAATTTATTCAAACACATACCCAATAACAACTTCGTTTTAGCATAATTCCATTTTCATTTACACAATTATTCTACATCTGCTCAATGATAAATTTAATAACATGATGAAATAAGTAGTAGGCTAACTTTAAGATTTAAGAGCTTAAAACATAAGTATACTCAAAACATCAATAACAAAAT
>ML807649.1:184270-225513 GCA_009831015.1 Picea engelmannii
ACATTCACAACATAACTTGAATTGGTATACATGTACCGAACTTGCCCATTTAATTTTCATGTTTAACAAATCAAATAACTATCTTTTTCATGAGCATATATCATGTAACATACAAATAGGTCTAGAGGTACACATCTCAATGTCTAACCAAGTCTAACTGACTCCAAACAATTGCTTAACTTTGAATTTTTAAGATTAGTAAACAACAATGTTCTAACTACCTAAGGTCAAAATATGGGGCATTACAGTTCAAATACATAGTTGTGTACTAACTCTAAGATCCCCTTTGCTCTTGTAGCACCAGATAAGAATCTTACTCGATTATGTTTACCATATATGCAATGTTCAAGGAGTCCCCATGAATCCAGTAACTTCTTTGATACCAAATTTAGGTCTTAAATCTTTACGGTATATCAATAAACATGCATATACTTTATACAACAGAAAGAAAACAATAACAATCACACATAGTACTCAGAAATTTACCCTGGAAACCCTTAACCAGAAAAACCAACAAAATGTTCATAATCGCACCTATGACTCTCATTGTATTAACTTCACCATTACAATACTATGTACAATATCCCACATCATACAAAACCATAATCCATTGACCCAGATCAGATTCCTTGACCAGAATTACATTACAATGCATTGAAAAACCATTGGCCAAAAAACACCAAAAAGGGGGGAAAATGGACCAAAAGAAACCCAAAAAAAAAAATCTCAGGGGATATGCCCCTGAAAAAGGGGGGTTGGATGTCTCCCCTTGGTCCCATTCCAATGTACAATACCTAGGATAATCATGCAAAGAATATAAGCATACCCAACACTATGTTCCTAGTGGTTCTTTGGTGCCTTGAAAAAGATGGCATTTAGCACAATACTTGTGTTGGATGGCCTGAGAAATCTATTAGCCAATGTTAAGGATAAATAGTAAACTAGAAACTAAATTCTCTTGCTCTTTCCTTGATGCAATATACATGGGAAATGATATTAATTATTCCTTGTATAACTCTTTCAAGGAATGCTTCACACATGAACTGCATTGTTGTCTAATGAATGTTAATCATAAAATAACAATGTCAACATAATTGTTCTTTATAATTTGGATGTCAATGTCTACTTTTGCTAATAGGTGCTTTCAAATAACAATTCAATTATTTTCTATAGATTTTGAATTACATTTTTCTTGTTAAAAAATGGACTTGTCCTTCAATTATTTGGTGGCTAGTATTCCTTAGGATATGGATAGTCTTGGTCACTTGTAGCAACAGTTAGATCTCCACTACAATAATAACTTTGTGCAAAACTATTGGGGTTTCGGAGACTTGTGTTCCTCATGTTCCTTAGATGCCCTAAAAAATATTGCATTCACCACAATACTTATGTCAGATAACTTGAGAAATTTGATATCGAACATTAAGAATAATTAGTATAATTAATAGATAGAAAACTAAATGCTCTTGTTCTTGCCTCCATGAAATATGCATATAAAATTATATTTGGTCCTCTAAATTCTTTTTTTCATACCATTTAACAAAAAAATCATAATTTGAAGTAATGGTATGAATGATTTTTTATAACTAAAATTCCTAGTCATTCTACATAGGCAAATCCTCAAGCTTATAGAGACTGGGGTTGTCTCTAGGTCAATGTATCATCGACCTAAGGTCAATGCATACCTTATGGAAATACATCTTGGTATTTGTTTGAAACCTTTTTCGATGAATGATAAGAGTCTCATTGTCCATTCTTCTTTATTGCCACTATGATCAAAATTCAGATAATAACCTTGTATGTCCATTATAATGTCAACACAATTGTGCCTTTGATATGGGGAATGAGAAATGAGAAACTTTTGTTTATTTTTATTATACTTTTTGTGTCTCTAGTGCTACATAGATTTCTTATGGCTACTATTTTGTTATGGGAATCATTCAATGAGCTTTGGTTGCAATTACAATTCATTTCATTTTGAGGGTCATCATTTTGGTTGCATTGACCATTGATTTGCTTGCACATTTTCATAAATTACTAGCCCCTACTCCTAATTTAGAGTGCACTAATTGGTTTGCAGGGGAATTCCACATTATCATCTTAATCTATTGGTGCACTCTACTCAAATTATAATCTAATTGGATGTTATGAATGTGTTGTAAGCAACCCCAACAGAGGTCAACTATAAAGTCGTAGAAGTTCAAATATTTACAAATGTATTTGTACTTGCATCATTATCTAGTTGAGTCAGCGTTGACTAGTGCACTTCTTAGCTAATTATGGAACATAAGCACTTCCATTCTTAATAGATTTTGTACTTGGATCATTCTCCGATAGAGTCAAAATTTTGCCTTCAATGGGGCATTTCTTCTTTTATGCCTATGTGAATTAGGCTCTCCATCATTGGACTCGGTTTAGCTTTCAACCTACATATTTGACTCTTTTATAGATTTGTAAGTGTCACTCCTTCAATTAAAGTATATTATCATGCCATCATTAACATTTTGTTCATTTGTAGCCTTAATATCTAGACTATTATGAACAAACTTAGTAACTTGTAGTAGTAGTTGGATCTCCACAACAATAATAACTCTACCCAAAACCGTTGGAGTTTTGGAGACTTATCTTCCGATTAGTTCTTTGATGCCTAAAAAAATTAAAAAAAAATATGGCATTCAACACAATAATTGTGTTGGACAATGAGTAATCTCATAGTTAGTGTTAAGGATAATTATTAAACTAAAAATCCAAATGCTCTTGTTATTGCATTGATGCAATATACATAGAAAACTAGATATGTTCTTTTGATAAATCTTTTAAGCATGTTGCAAACAATAATTCCATTTTTGTCTAATGAATGTTAAACTTAAATTAAGCATGCAACACTATAGTTCTTTAAATTTTGGATGTCAATCTATACTTTTGTTATTATATTGATATATGCATTGGAATAACAATTTAGTCATTTTTTTCCAGATTTAGAATTACATTTTTCTTGTAAAAAATATGGAAGTGTCCTTGAATTATCTGATAGCTAACATTCCTTCGGATATAGATAGTCTCGGTAACTTGTAGTAGTAGTTAAATCTCCGCTACAATAATAATTATGTCCAAAACCATTAGGGTTTTCGAGGGTTATGTTCCTGGTTGWTCTTTGGTGTCTTGGAAAATATGGAATTCGACACAATACTTGTGTTGGATAGATTGAGAAATATAATAGCCAATGTTAAGGATAATTAGTGAAACAKAAAACTAAATGCTCTTGTTCTTTCCCTAATGTAGCATACATAKAAAAYTATATTTGGTTCTTCRAATGCTTTGTGTCATGCCATTTTATAAAAAAATACCATAATTTGAAGTAAAGATATGGATGAGATTTTGATAACTAAAATTCCTAGTCATTCTATGTAGTAAGATCYTCCAACTTATGTAGGTTAKGGTTGTCTCTAAACCGATGTATCRTCCTAAGGTGAATGCACACTTTATGAAAATATTTTCTARTCTTTGTTGGAAACTTTTATATGATGAACGATATGAGGCTCATTGTCCGTTTTTCCCTRTTGTCATTGTGATCAAAATTAAGAAGATAACCTTCTTTGGCCATAAAACTAGACTTTCTCTAGTTTCTTGGTTCCCTTATTAAAGTGTTTATTGGATTCGAAAGTCTATTTKCTAGGGGTTGAATTACTTAAGTCCATATTCTTTTCTTAGAAGCCAAAGGTACCTTTCTAYGGGTTTTATGGTGTCAKGCAATTTCTACCCTCAAAGTTGATTTTTATGTCTTTGTCTAATTTATTGTAATATATTAAGAGTACAATGTAAACACTTCAATGTTYGGTTTGTAGTGTAGCATATTTGTGATWAAATTTAAGATGAWAAGAAACTTTTTACCATACATCTTCAATGTCGACGTGTATTAGAGAGAGTATGTATTCCGAGAGAATAAGTCYTATTGAGTTTGTGATTGGGATATTGAAAGGATTTGACATGAACATTATCAKGCTTGAGGTTAAAGAAGAAGATTGTGCAATGYAAAAAAAATGTCAAATATTTGTTGGATTGTTKTTGGAGAGAAGGTAATCTGGATTTATGAGGGAATGAAATGAAACACATAAATATGATAGAAACACAAAGATATAGTAATACTCAATGGTGGTAKCCTGTAAAAGAAAATATATAGTGAAATGAACTCGCTAGAATGGTGGTAGCTTATCTCTGAGAAGAGATKTGATGGCTACACACATTCTCAATAAAAKATGATTACAATGAGGCTCCCAAGKCCTTTTTAACATAAATCATAAATGAGAAAACCCTAAATATTCAAAACCCTAACCCCRGAAGATGAAAYSCCAAAAGGTTTGTGGGCCCCAATGGGGGTAGTTGATACGTYGACTTCCCTGGGGTGTAAATTTTKCATACGATCTTTGTTTTGGGCGCTTAATACCTTGTTGGAAAGGTCTATCTAAGGAGTACACATYTAGMACAATCCAATACAATCCATTGACATTTATTGGACACAACCATGTCAAAAACACGTCGTTTAGGGCCTCAAAATGGCCCCAGAAGTTTGGGACCTTAAAAACTATAGAAAACTGCCAAAATGGAAACTATATGTTGAGYCAATGGAATAGGTGGGMGRCCCCYAATGTCCACCTAGATCAATCCTCCCCCCTYGGGAAGMAATGGTCTCCATTACRTTGAGTGCCCCCATCAAATGGGGAAACTTCTGCTAAACATGAAGCTTGGTGAGCCACTTGCCTTGGTGAAATAGTTKCCCTGCTTTRACAACYCRATAGAGTTGGATCTTMTGTTGGTGGGTTCCTTTAACCTATGTGTCCATGATYCGATCAATGGTTTYTTTTTCCATGCAATTAGGGTTGAGCTCTATRGGTGTCARTTGTTATGCCACCTCYGATGTGTCCAGTAGTGGTGGAAAATATGGTCGAAGTAGGTCCACATTGAATACTTGGCRTTCCAAGGAAGGGGGGAACACTTAACTCAAAAGTATTAKCGCCCATAGCCTTGGTGATTGTGTAAGGKCCATAGCGAAGTGGTCATAGCTTCYGGTGGGGTCCTGTAAGGCACTCTTTCTGCAAATGCAACCAAACCTTGTCGCCTGCCTGAAACTTGTGGGGAACATGATGTTGATCATGGCSYTGCTTGTACTTAGTATTGAATTTCTGYAAAATATCATGGACCTGTTKGCGAATGTGTTGAATSCATTCAAGGAATTTGGAGGCCTTGTCAACCTTAAATTAAGCATGGGAAGATTATTCATGTGTGGATGCAAGGGGTAGTGTAGGGATGATATTAAGGATGGAAATTTATTTTAAAATGTAGAAACCTTAGCGAATCTTACTAATCCTTCATATGCCAACTATAAATCTTCGGCGATATTTTTGTAAAAATATTCAAATTTCTAAGGATTTTATATAGTTTGTATAAAATTTTGGTGATTTTTGAGGTAAAAAAATTTATCCTATAAAATTTGGGCGAATCATTTTTAGAATAATGAATCTTTTTTTGGGAAAAACGATGGAAAATTAGCCCATGAGCGAAATTTAGCCCCTAAAACCATCCATGGGGTAGTGCTACATTAATCGATCCCAATGATTGAAAACCCAGRCCCACCTAAAAAGGGTTGTGGTCAGTCAAGCTATGGAGTGCTATGTTGTAGMTATGTTRRAAATAAGGAAGGATCTCATCCCATGTGCATGGATGCTTGGATTTGTACATRTGAAAGAGATGCACAATCATCCTATTGACGACCTTTGTGTGTCCATCAGTCCGAGGGTGGAAGGCAGTGGATTTGGTGAGCTTGGTGTCCAACAATGACCAGAAGCTCAACCAGAATGTGCTCAAGAATATGTTGTCTCGATTTCATATGATGGTCTATGGTAGTTTGAAGTGTACATGTACACACTCGAAGAAGAGTTTAGCGGTGGCCTTGGTTGTGATACTCTTCTTCAAGGTGGTCATAATAGCCATCTTAGAAAATCGATCAACAAACACAAATACACATACATTGCCATGCTTGGTGGAGGGGAGACCTAACATGTAGTCCAGCGAGATGGATTCCCAAGGCCCATCAGGATTAGGAAGAGGGTTCTACATTCCTTGTTTTTTAATGGTTGTCTTGGCAATGGAACAGGCAGTGCAGGATCTGATATACTTACCAACATCATGTCAAAGCTTCAACTAATAGAAATACTTATGTAGTACTACCATTGTCTTCTCCATGCCAAAGTGTCCTGCCACTTGACTGTAGTGGGTTTCCCAAATCATCTTCGCACGCTCGCTTGAAGGAAGATAGAGATGACCCAGATGCCATAGCAATCCATCCTGAAGATGGAAGTGATCGGCAATGGTCGTACATGTTCCCAACATCTAGTAGAATGTAGCGAAGTCAAGATCGTTGTCATAGATTTGGGACCACCCTGAGGTCTCATGCCCGCAAGAGTCAAGCACCATGGTTAGTACTACAACTGGAGGTCGATTGAGGCAATCAGCGATGTGATTGGTGCTCCATTTCTTATACTTAATGTTGAGGTGAAACTATTGTAAGTATGTGGACCACTTTTGATGGTGGTCATTATGTAATTTTCCTTGTGTCTACATGAACTGCAAAGGCTTTGATCTGTATGGATGACTCTCTCCTTCCCTAGAATGTAATGCTTCCATTGGTGGCAGACTTGTATGATGGAATACATTTATTTTTCATAGGTGGGGTACTTACGTATGACATATGAGAGTGTCTCACTGTGATAGGTTATTCAATGAATGTGGTGAGTGAGAATGGCACCAACAACATAATCAGAAGCATCGGTCTCATTCTCAAACGGTTGTTGCAGATTGGGTAAGGCGGGCACTAGGGCTAATCATAAGCAATGTTTCAAATTGTCAAAAGATTTTTGTTGTGATCTGCCCCACACAAATTTGGCTTTGCAACCACCCTTGGTCACTTGGATGAGAGTTGTAAACTACCCACCCCTTAGGTTCTCTTAAAGGGGTGGGGTATCAAAAAAAAAAACCATTATCCATATCGAATCCTCTTTTTGAAGGAACCATTGTTTCGTGCTCGTCAAGATATTTCCAATGAATGTAACCATGCTCAAATCAAAGCTTTGGATCAAAAGTTATGATCGCCTAAAGTTTCAGGCCTTAATGCCAAAACCCTTCGCATGCCCACATGGTCCATCTGGCGCATACGTGGTTGTTGAAGTGGCTAGTGACATGACACCCACATGGCAATTTACCCACTAAGACCATCGACCTATCATCCCTCGGCCCCTCTGCACTCAACGCCACCTGACCTACGTTTTGTTGATACCCGATCTGTCGATATTGGATTGTCGGGTATAGGTCATTCTCACACCACCATATCACAAAACACTCGATAAGCGATATGTTGGTAGTCCAGCTAGCATCCTAGACACGTGGCCCAAATTGGGACCCTCCACCTGGCTTGACATGAGGCACATGTGGATTGGCACCCTCCATGCCTTATAATCTTATTAAGTTAATTTAAACAATGTTACAATAAAATCCCATGCCTTTGGATTTTATTCATTTAATCCACATTATTAATGATTAATTCTCATTAATTTAACACCCCATGTATTAACATTTTGGTTTAATCCATTTTACCAGCCCGGTAACTACCGAGATTTTAATTTACCCTTTTTACCTTGGGATCCAAACATCACGATGTAGGGTTTATTGCTAATATTTCATTTACCATCCCCTGGTATATCAAACTTAAATTTTTACCATTCCCAAGTTATGATATTCCGATGGGAATATTAATTTAAAGCACGTGGGTCTAGTATTATTATTATTTAATATTTAAACCACCGCCCACGGGCATATAACTTTCCACACACCCCATTTCATTTATAGTTTTTGGTGCCCAATAGTCCGGCGGGATTTATTATGTTTATATTATATTATTGGGAGGAAGGAAAAGTACTTCAAGGCTTTTTAAATTTAATTAGAACAAAAAAACAAAAAAATTATGTAAAACATGAATAAAAAAATATCAATTAAACAACCAAATAAAAAATGTATGTGCAAACAAACGACGAATCATGATAATAGTAACAATAGCGATATTGCACAAGTTTTATTAAAACCCAATTGTATAACTCATACTAGCACAACCACATTTAATAATGTGGTTGATATACGCCAAAAGGCATCATTTATCGGCATCATTCATATCAGCCTGTTTAAACAAGAATGAAATGCCTCCAATGTCATGAATGGGTATTCATCAAAACCATCATGGAAGTTTTTTTTAGCATTACCTCTGCCATCTGCAAACACTTGAAAATGAACGGGCTAGTTCTCTTACGGTATTCTATTACGCATTTACAAAATTCTGCTGCAACTTCCACAAACGAACTTGAATCCTGAGCTCCTTCGTTCAAATTTCGAATTATTTTTCTACTAAAATAACAAACTGAGATTTGCAGCTCAATTTGGTCTCTCATGAATTTTTGAATACTATTATTCTCAGTGTTCTTCACTGCAACTACACATGTGCTTACCTTCAAAACCTGCTCTCCCTTAAGCCCAATCACTGGCTATATCTTCGCCCTTGTAATGAATATTGGGTATCGAATGCTATCTGTAATGGATCGTTAAGTGAAAGAATTTATTCTTCTTACGAAAACTAAAGAGACCTGTAAATAAATAAAACCGTTGCGCTTCATTTCTCTCGTATACCAAAAGGAATCCACACGCACTGTGAAGGATGCATGCACCATAAAGAGTCGTTCCAATACCCTCAGTAATTGATCGATCCATCCAACCTCCACACGCACTGTGAAGGATGCATGCACCATAAAGAGTCGTTCCAATACCCTCAGTAATGGATCGATCCATCCAGCTTGGCATTTAAGGAAATACAAAAATAAATTAGCACGCATTATGAAGAGTCATTCCAATGCTATCGTTAAGTGAGAATTTATTACTCTTACGAAAATTGAAGACACCTGTAAAGAAACTAAACAACTGCGCTTTATTTCTATCTTGTTAATATTTTAATTTTTGTTAAGCACTTAGTGGTGGCAATCAGTTAGCTATCAAAGTAATTTTTAAATATGATTAGGTAAATGTTAAAAAGTAAACACATAAACGGATGTCTTTATAATAGCTAGGAAGTTAATGATTGAAATCATAGCCATTAATTTTGTGTGACTACTAAGAATATTCCAGCCGTATTTAATCCTGTCCATAGAAAACTTATTAAGCACTAAACCCTTATTAAATCTATCCATTGTCAATAGGTGTACACCTTTTAGTGTACACCTAAATTATAGAGTTGACCTTTGTGTAGTGTCAATCCATGTGACTAGTTAATTCAACAAAATTACTATTTTGCCGAGAGGAGGCAATTATGAGCTTCTCCACTTCTCATGCTCAGGAATAGAATTTTAAGAATTCATATTCTTAATATTCAACTTATTAAGACAATAAATAGTGATTTTGGAAAAATTGCCAAGAGTTACCAACCTGCCTTCACCCAGCAAATTTTGCTCCGAAAACATATTAAAAATATATATAAACACGTATATTTATCTATTGAGTTTCCTAAAATTAAATCTCTTGGAAATAAAACTTTCCACAGTAAAAATTATGTTTTTACCAGGACTTAATGCCCACCTATTTTCATGCAAATATTTACTATTATTTAGGAATGAGCCACCATTTCAAGTATTTATTTTTGGACATGATTTTTAATGAGTAAACCCGGGTAATAATTATATTGTTACTATGCCTTATTAAGACATAAATTAAATACAAAACTCATATTCTTGATTTCATTTTATTTTACATGTTCCTCATGATAAAATGCCTTATCCTTGTTAGAAATAATAGGTGTGCTCGTTTAACCATAGACAATATAGCAATATTGTCACCCAACCATAGGTCGAAGCCACCCCCGAGCACCTTAACCTTGACAGAGAATAATTATGGAAGAAAACCCTAGGCCGAATAGCCAATCAAGGTAGTGTATCACTCTCTAGAGTTAGCATACCAAGCAGAAAGTCCAAACCATAACCAATAGAGAGTCCAAGGTTGAAACCGAAAATACAAGTTGCAGTAGTTGCAGCTGTAGCTACTCTCCAGACTTGCACACAACTAAATTTCTGCAATTGTGAGTTGTGTGTGTCCAAATGAGCTCTGGAATCCTATATTTATATTACTCCTCCTTAGTTGTTTGGGACAACTTTTCATTATGGAGGCTAAAAACTCAATATTAAATATTTATTTTAGCTGACTTGTCTTCTAGGGTTATGTTCAATGCTTTAGGGTTTCTTCTTGCTTCCCGAAATATTCTATTCTTGTCAGGGTTACACGTGGAGGTTAATACCGCCCACAACTACCACAATATCAACACTCCCTCCTAGCTAGGGAGGTATTGAAGGCAATGGTATTGAGCACAAACATACCATTCAACCGGTAGCATCATCATAACCATACATGCTATCTCATGATTAGATCAAGAGCACCATCATCACTATCAATATCACCTTATAACATCAACTGCATCATCTCTCGAAGCCATATTCCATCTGAGTAATGAGGCATGATGTCGAATAAGTCACTCACTCCACAGAGTAATACAAGAACCATTCTTTAATCCGGACATATGTCCTAGAAGAATAATTATTCCAACAGATGTTGGAATCCACGACATGGGCTGCAAGGACTATTCTTCTAATCCAGACACACGTCCTAGAAGAATAAATGTCCTGGACCATTTTCTGTCTGGAGAACGTCTGTCCATCAACACATTGAATATACTTCTAGCCAATAATCATTTTCAACACTACTGATAGTCTACATGGAAATCAAAACATTGTCATTCAATAGAACACAATTGTGTCTATCCATAGTAGTACACAATTACTATCCAGTGGTACACAACCACACCAAGTAGCACACGGCTACTTAATCAGCGACACAGTCACAACTAGTGGAACACATCCACCACCGTAGCATACATCTAATGTCCAGAGACATACAATCTCCATAGAAATCATATCATCTGATATCAACCTGCATAAAACAATATCATGATATAAACTGAGTCATCTGGGCCATTCTTCCACTCACATCTGTGAGATCTGGAAGAGCATCTGCCCTCATAATGTAAAACATCAACCATGGGCTATCTGGGCTATTCTTCTCAAGCATAGAAGAATAATTGTCCCTAATTTATGAGCCTGGACCATTCGCCTAACTGGGCCATTCCTCCAAAACTAGTCATAGTGCAACCTGGAGAGAATGAGTCTACCCTAGGGAATCCTTATCCCTAATTGTTGAACCTGGACCATTCCTCCAGCACTAATCATAGTGCAACCTGATTGTTGAACTAGGTCATTCATCTGGCATTAATCATAGTGCAACCTAGATAGAATGAGTATGTCCTAGGGAATGATTATCCTGCACCAACCTCCAAAACGGATCATTCTTTGAAACTGCTCACAACTATGAACTTCAAAAGAATTACTGCCTGGCGAGGTGGACCATCCTACTTGACCACTACTCAGAGTGACTTCCAAGAAGAATGAATGTCCTAGACCATTCCCCCACACTGGCCACAAGGGGAATCACTATCTATGGTACATCAATAATATATCGAACAATTTTCATTACGAAAATGACTGTCCGATTTGGACCATTTTCCGAATTGGAAAATGCATGTCCATCAAAAATCTCAAACCACTTTCCGAACTGGAAAGGAACTACTCATCTTAGACCATTTTTCAAATTGAAAAATGACTTTCCATAAATTAATAACACATCAGTGCTCCCTCCCAACCTAGGAGTAATCTCTTCCTTTTTCAATAAGGAAGTCGTCTCCACGATCCCCAGCTTGTTTCTTAAGTATGCAAAATTTTTCATCTTGGACAGAGGCTTTACCAAAATATATGCTATCTGCTCATCTGTGGAGATATATTGGAGAACCACTTCTCTTTTTTTGACTTCATCACGGAGAATGTAATGCTTGATCTCAATGTACTTTGGTCTGTCATGGAACATTGGTTTTCTCTAAAGGCTTCATATAGCTATGATTATTACAATATATCATGGTCGAATTGAACACTTATGTTTCTTGCTAGCTCATGACATCGTGGCAAGGCTCAAACTGAAACATATCCATGTAGTACTTCTTCTGTCATCATGAGAGTTTTCCATGGATTAGCAATCCATCATCCTAGACTTTTGAGTAACTATTTTAATACACTATCTCTGTCATAGAAAGTTTTCACCACGCTTTTTCTGTATATGAGATACTCTACATCAAGTTGTTTGAATCCATACAATGTCTTCTTATATCTGCATGCATGGGTCTCTTTCTGGTATAAGATTCTTTCTCACTTGCTTTATTGGGAAGAACATTCTTTTACATGTAAATTACAATCCATGGATACTACAAGAGGTATATCTGGAACAAGTTGTTGTCATAGTCTTCTCCCTCCTTCTGGATGAACCTCTGAATCTTGCAATGCTTCCATTCATAAGTATTTTTCACATTGTTCTTTATCATAACTTCAATTTCTTCTATTCGAATGCTTCTTAGTGAGTTCAAACCAAGCTGGTAGTCTTTGTGATTCTCTGCATAATAACTGGTTGTTCAGGATTTTTCTTTCTTTCTTGGAATCTTCATGTTCTTCCTCATGTTTCTCTTTAGCTCTTGGGTCCATGGAGTCTTTTATAGATTCCATGCTCTGAAGATTCCAACTTCTTCCTTTCATCATAGGATCATGGATGTAGATGTACAACCAAGGATACTTTAAGGCTTCTTTTCGAAGAAGACTTCTTCTAAAGTCAAACTTAACACGTGTTGTTTTTCATGGCTACTACTTTCAATGGGAACATAGGATATATACTTCATAATCCTCAATGGATCATATTATTTAGGATTATCTCTCTCTTAATCCTTGCTTCATGCATGAATGCATGCTCTTCTTTTGGAATTCTGTAATCATCTCCCTCCATCTAAGATAGTCCATGCTTTCATTTGCATTCGTATTGCCTTCTACAAGGTGTCACAAGTCTTTTTCTAATTCCCTTCGTTTTGACTTCTTCTAGGTGTCTTAAAGTTTGATTATGATTTCAGCTTATCTGGCAGTTGTTACTTATATAATAGCTTCCATAGGAATTATTACCAAAGATTGTCAACATACTTCATCTTTTCATGTGTATTGCTTGACTTGTAGTCATCGTAATAGAAATCCTTATCCTTTTATTCTTCCATAGGTATTGTTTCCCTTGAACATATTTTCTTCTAAGAAATAGATATACATGGTATGTACAGGAACTATGTAAACATGATATATACAAGAGCTTTGAAGAATATTGTACCTTGACTTAGAAGAAGAAGTTTGTTTTATCCTGCTTGACTTTCTTTGAGGGTTCCCTTTCTTCGGCAACTGTTGCTTCATATGTTTCCTTCCTTTTCTTTAACGTGGGACAGTGGTTCCTGTAGTGATCATATTTTCAACAATTGAAGCATTGTATCTTTGAAATATCATTTTCTTGATTTGGTTTCTTCCTTGAGCCAAACTTCTTCTTATTCCTGAAATTCTTGAACTTTGTTGTGAAAGCTTGATCATCGTATTTCTTTTGGGATTTATCTTTTGCGTTAATCCTTGATTATTCTTGTGCACAACAAGTCCAAAGTTCTTCAAATGTGGGATACTCCTTTCTTGTGTTCATGCTTGCGGCAAATGCATCCCATGTCTTGGGAAATGATTTCTTCAATAGCTTGTAGTTGATCTCTTAACTGAGACATTCTCACAAGGTATGATGTTATGTTATCATCATCATTTATTTTCATGTCACGGAGCTCATTCTTTAGACTCATTACTTCTCCAATGTTTCTGACTGAGAAGAGGTTAGTTAGGGCATCGTACATCTTCTTAGATGATTCAAGATGAGAGATGTAGGGTATCAAGTCATATTTTACAGAGTCCACTATGTTACTCATGGCATTGATGTCATTGTCTTTGAACTTCTCCATACCTGCAACGTTTTGAGATTCCTTCTCTTTTCCTTCTTCAAACTATGGTTCCATGATCTTTCCTTTCACGATATTCAACACTTTATTCTTGGCAAGGATGAGATCAATCCTTGTCTTCCATACTCTGAAGTTAGAAGCCCATTCTAACTTGTTTTCTAACTTCATAGAGTAGTTCATGACTGCTTTAACTTGGTCAACCTTTGACTTTGACCAAAAACTCAAACTTCATGTCTTAGCTTGTTGAGAGTACCAGGAGGTGCGCTAGGTTAGGGTGCACTAGGCTATCCAGAAATTAGGTCAATATCTTCACTTAAGGTGCCTCAATAAGACGGTTAGAGTTTCGTTGTTGTAACAAAAAATTTGACTGCAACTACAACTGTAACTGAGCAAATCCTCCCAATCTATATTCCAGTGGTTAGACTGTCTGAAGATAGTGTGGGCCCATAACCTGTTAGAAATAATAGGTGTGTTCATTTAACCATAGACAATATAGCAATATTGTCACCCAACCATAGGCCAAAGCCACCCCCGAGCACCTTAACCTTGACAGAGAATAATTCTTGAAGCAAACCCTAGGCCTAATAGCCAATCAAGGTAGTGTATCACTCTCCATAGTTATCATACCAAGCAGAAAGGCCAAACCATAACCAAGAGAGAGTCCAAGACTGAAACTGAAAATACAAATTGCAGTAGTTGCAGCTGCAGCTACTCTCCAAAATTGCGCACAACTAAATTTCTGTAGTTGCGAGCTGTGTGTGTCCAAATGAGCTCTGGCATCCTATATTTATATTGCTCCTCCTTAGTTTTCTGGGCTAACTTCTCATTCTGGAGGCTAAAAACTCAATATTAAATATTTCTTTTAGTCGACTTGTCTTCTAGGGTTATGTCCAATGCTTTAGGGTTTCTTCTTGCTTCCCAGAATATTCTATTCTTGTCAGGGTTACACGTGGAGGTTAATACCTCCCACATCTACCATAATATCAAAAATCATATCTACTAAATAGCCTAAGCTTATGAGACCAAAATTATGGTCAATATTTCATTCTAGGACTCCCCCTTGTCAAGCCCATCATGTTCATCATGCTAAATGGAAGTTAAGGGATTTTACCCATGCTTCCACAAATTATTTAGCATTCAACTAAGCCTTCCAATAAGGTCTTAAGGCTTAACCATTAATTAGCGACAGTTCACCTACCAGAATTGATCTACAACTTCAATATTATAGGGAGCAACATGTATTTAACTGAAATTCTACATCTTTATTTTCAGATGCTCTGTGAAGACTTTAACGACTTAGTATTCACTACTAACGTATGAAATTTATTCATACAAATGGGTTGCAAATTCCCAACCAACATTCTGCTCTTACTCGGAGCTATAAATAATCACTTACAACAGCCATTAAAAACAGAGATCGTCATAGGCAAGCAAAAAAATAGATGTTTCATGGCTCTCTTTAGATTTTATAATCATCCATGTACATGGAGAATCAATTTCACTACTTGAACAAAATATCAAATACTTCAAATAAACAAAACATAAATTCCATGACATCAAGGAACTTATCATGGAAAATACAAATCATTGAGACACTTATCTGGGAGTTTAAGATAAATTAGCAACTGCCAATGGGTGGGCCTCTTTCCACCCAACCATAGGCACAATTGTCTTTATCTATCCTTGTAGTTGGCCACCCCTAAGCCAGAGATGATGCCATAAAGGAAATCGTCACTCATTAACAGAGATAAAAATATTAACACCACTCTCCTTCACCCACAGAAATTAGTAAGACATATCTCTAATCCCACCATGCAAGGGGGGCTTCTTTTGACTCAGGGAGGCACAATAGTTAGCTTGCACAACTACACACCCAAAATTCGCAACCCTATTTATCAGCTTGATTTAGATATTATTACTTGCTATTTTCTTACCCATAACACATGGAACTTGACTTCCCTCTATTCTACTATCAACCAGAGGCTTTTTCTGAACATTCTCATCTCCATCTTCTAGGTCTCCTACCACACTCCGACCTCTCTCTTTTTGTGGGTCGATTTTCCCCTAATTTCGACGTCAATCCAAAAGTCTCTAGATGGATACTTTTTTGCCCATGCTTTTGAGGCAAGGAAATTCTGATATAGCTCTCCATTCTTTCCCATAATTGTGGGAAGCTGGTAGTTCAACTACCAACCTCCTTCATCAATTGAAATTATGGGAGAATGGGCAATCTGGTTTTTCTTGAATATTAAAATGGAAAGGAAATCTCCTCACCATTTCCCTCTCATGGCATCATTTCTGTGTAAGTGCTCCACCCATCAACAATTTCTTTTCATTATCATCAAAATACATTTTATCATTTTGACTATTCATTATGGTTCAAACATTTAAACATATTGTCCATGACTCATGGAGACATTTAGACATATATTAATATACTCAGGAAAACGGGATGTTACAAGAGCCCATGTGATATGGGAGAACCCCAATACAAATCTGCGATAGAAGTTGGCAAGGCCTAAGAAGTTTCGAAGTTCAGTTAGTGTTGTCGGGGCTGGCCAATCACGAATGACTTGGATCTTGGCTAGATCCACATGCACACCATGATCATCTACAATGTATCCGAGGTATTAGACCTTGTTCATGTTGAAGGAGCATTTCTCTAAGTTAGCATATAACTTGTGTTGCCACGAAGTATGGAGGACATTTTGAATGTGTTGCAAGTGTTCTACCCAACTCTTGTTGAAGACGAGGTTGTCATCCATATATACAACCACAAAGGAATTGGTGAAGGGCCAAAATATGTCATCCACCAACCTCATGAAGGCAGTTGGGGAATTCGTCAAAGGGAATAACCAACCAGTCGAAAATACCTTCTTTAGAGTTGAAAATGGTCTTCCATACATCAATCTATTCTATGGGGACTGTTGACAATTGAAAACTTCAACGAAGTTTCGCCTGCAAAGTATTGCTAAAGCCTATTATTATAAAAACTAAATTATACTAGTAGGTTGGACCACCTTGAACTATTGGAGAGCAGATTTGTTCATTTTGATGTTGAGATGATGTGCGACACATGGTTGATGAAGATCTTGTTGTTATTGGTTATAAATTGAGCTTATGAAGAGTTGATTCCTTATGTTACTACAACCTATGCTATTCATTAATGTCATTGTTGTCTGTTCTTATTGCACCTGCATAACAAACATGTTAGTAAAATTACATGAAGGGCAGTTTTGAGAGAGGCAAATGCTAGAACAAATGCAAGGGAAGGGGACCTAGTTCTGCAATATCACATGTGAATAACTTAAAAGAAATGAGAAACAATTGCAAGGGGACGATTTAAAAAGCTATCCTAACTATACTACATGCATGAGAACACTTGATGATTATTGTTAAGCCCTAGCTAGCAAGTAAATGGTTATGAAATTGTGATTGAATTACATGTTTAATATGCATATGGTGTGAAATATTGGTGGTGCGCTTGGCAAGATGATAGTGCTAATGGTCATACAACGGTTAATTGAATTATGTGGCCGATCCACATATGGTATATTTGGGTAGATTGAACGTCGGTGGCTCATTTGATAAGGTGGTGAATGTTGATGGTTATGCTATTTTGTTGAGTTATATGATGTGAAATGAGATATGGTGATCGCGCCACTGGTTTTTAATGTGGTGATGGTTTCGATACATGTTTGATTAATCGTGTTAATGGAGAATTTGTTGACATGTATTGTTGAGTTAATGAGATGTGGGTTGAGGCGACGTGCATTTACTGCACGTCACCTTTACTCTTCCTGTTGGCCACCACCCTAGTTGAGCTATTGTTCAATATTGTTGTTGTGTTTATGCTCTGAAATTTTAGCAAGGTGGAATCGCTCAGCCAGCTCTCGTTTTAAGAAATTCGGTTAACAGGTATGTCCTTTTTTTTGGCTATTCTTGACTTCGCTCTAGTTATGAAATGATTACTGGATCAGGTTTATGGGTTGGTGTTTTTTCTAAGCTTTGCAACTGTGTGAAATTTTGGTTCTTGAATGAAGAGTGGATAGTTATTCCTGTAATATTTTTGAGTTCGTAGAGGTTATTGGTATTCTTGGTGATATCTCTCTGTTACCACTACTGGTTTAGTTGGAGGGATTTTGTTTAAGTCTTGGGTGGATAGCTATCTTCACTCACTGTCACTAAATCCAGTCTCTGGTTTTCTTGGGTTTAATGGTCGAAGATTTTCTGTGTCACTGTGTTTTGTTTCACTTCGGCATTGGTTGTTTCCACCGCTAAGGGTCACAAAGTGAGTGTTCTGTTCTTAAATCGTCCCTATCTTCACCTCAGTATTGTGGTAGTTTGGACGAAGAATACGAGGGTTATACCCTCCGTGCATTAAATAAATTTCCCAGTCGAATGAGAGCCTCATTCTTTTTTTGGGCCCCTGCCATAGATTGTTACTTGTCCACAAATGAATCATGTCTCTCTCTATGTGCACACCCCTGGCCTTGAAAGTTCCACCATTACGAGAAATTGGCTTCATTCTCAACTTTTGTAAAGGAGATTTTCATGCTTGTCAAGTTGCTACGAGTTATCCTGGATTGAATGTATGGTTGATTACTTGTGAATACAAATTCACCCACTTGGTCGTATGGGAGTCATGTTATTTTAGAATTCAGTTATTGCATCTGTGACGATAAGAATAAACCCTTCATTGCAAATTGCACTTTCAAAGATACAATCACCCTCCTCATGTTAATAGCTCAGTATTTTTACTGAAAAGGGGCTCTACCCCAATTCAATTGGATGTGTGGGTATGCATAGCTACCACAGCTTGTTCGGTTGATTGATTTTCTACAACTGTGGCGAATTGTTTGCAAGATACATAATCACTGGTTTTTGCACTAATGATTATTTGAATGTTTAGACATCATTGGCAAAAATGATTGATGTTGTTCATGTCACGTTGTGTGGTTTCAAAATAGATAATGGTCATGGGGCCAAACAATTATGGAACTGGATGACTGTAGAAAGTATATCCACTACATCCTTGTGTTGTTGGTTGAATAAGCCTGAGTGCACACAGCATGGTCAATCATAGTGTGATTAAATCGATAGCTCAGCACGATATGTTGAGTTATTATCGTGACTCTGTGTTTGATTGTGTTAAGTGGAAATGTTGCACCGTGGAGTTTTGTTAGTTGCGCACTGTGTGTACTATGGGTAGCTTAGTGTTCACACTCAGAGGCACCCACAGAAGTTTTAAACATGTTTATTTATTGTAATCAATCACATGTTAAAACATGCATGTTGTTGATGACAGTCGTGTTGGATAGGTGGCCCAGCTTTTAGGTCAAATTGAATTGTTTTTCTTTTACAGTGGCAGAACTACATTGCCTGGGAAAATTACCCTGTGCATAGCTTGTGTCTAAATAATGGTTGTTGGTTGTATGATTAATTGTCATTTCAGGCGTGGCAATTTGGTCTTGATTATTTTGGTTACTGCATATATATGTTAATGAATATCATTGCATTTTGATGGGCTCTATTGCAGTAATAGTGACTTCATTATTGTTTTGAAAACATGACTTTTGAGTATAGTTGGGATTGAAGAAATGCATGGGCAGTGGTTGATTTTAATAGTTACGGATTGGAATTGGGTATTGTTTGTAAATTGTTATAAAAGGCGGAGTGTGTGAATGAAGGGAACAAAACCTTTTACAAATTATGTGGAATACTTACACTTTTATGATGGCACTGTGTTGGATATTTGATTATTGGACAATGAACTTGTTAAGTACACAGTAATTGTTATTCGATCATGATGATTGTTGGTTGGTGCATCTATTCTTACTACAAAATGTTTTATGGATCACTTGATTAATTTCATGAATAGTAATCGTTATCCTCCCCTCCATTTATTTCACTTTCCGCTAATTACAAACCCTTCACATATCCCATATTCATTTTTTCACTCCATGTTCTAAGATTGATTACAGCCCAAATAATTTATGTGTTAAGGTGGATGAAAGTGGCAATGTCTTGGGTGGACTGCAGTGAGGTTTTATTGGTTTGCTTTACAGTTGATTGTTGTTGTCGTTGAGCAGTGACCATTTCCTCTCCCCTTTCATTATATCATATTTTCGCTCAATACAAACCCCTCACATATCCCAGGACCTTGTTTCACCCCCCTGCTCATTGATTAACAATAAAACAATTTGTATGGATTGGATTGCATGAGCCTGATACATTCTAAGCCAAATCTATTTCATATTTTTAAGAGTTGTCATGTATGGTTATTTAAAATACTATTTGCTAATTGATCACGCATATAGGATGAGTTTTTTCAATCGAGGTAGCCATGGTCGAGGAAACAGAGGTAGAGTTAATTGGAACCAAGGCCCAAGAAGGCAACAAAAAAAAACAGAAAGAAGAGGAGTTACAAAAGAAGGTGGTTGAAACCATCTCCATGAACATTAGAACACCTGGACCTCCAACGAACGTTAAAATTAATGTTCGGGGTTCTGATAAAGAAGAGATGAGGTATGCCGAGTTACTTGTGTATTTCAAAATGTTTTTGTTTGGTTTAATGTGGATCTTCGTCGTTTTGATCCAGATCTTGTTCAACGTGCTATGAAACCAGCTAGCCAAAAACAAGAAATTGTTAACTCTGCACTAAAAGCAACCTTTCGAAGGGAGTTGAGAGATTTCTTAAGGACTGAAATGTTTTTTTTTAGTCTACCCTGAATGGGTTTCCAATTGGGAACCTGCTTCGAAGACCACTGATAATATTAGAACCTGCATTAGTCTTAGAACTTTTAGACAAGCAATTATGAGAAACCCCTTCCCTTCTCTCAGTATGGAAATGTTTCTACAACAGGTTGTAGAGTCACAGTTGGAGCCCTTACTTGATAGTTTGTTTGGTTACAGTAAAATCAAAGTAGAAAGGGAAAATTTCCACAAAACCACTCTTATTACAAGTTGTGATACTATGTCTTACAACTGCCTACCTTATGGCTTACTTGATGCAAGTATTGCCCTTAAAATGCCTATACACACAGATTTCAATGAATTGGTAAGTCTCCATGCTTATCTTGATGATTTAATCGTATGCGTCAAAGGGCTGATAATTACACCAAAATTTCAAGTGTTGGGTCATTTCCAGATTACTTTTGTCTTGGACACTAACTCAAAAATTTTAAAGGAATTACAGAGACAATGGTTTTCCTATAGCGCTATCATTCCTCGCTTGAAGTATTGTGAAGGACCAGCGTGAAGGGTTTTAATGCTGATTGGATTTTTTTATACTAGTAGCCTAGTTCTGCTTTCAACTTTTTAGCTTCTTTTCTCTGTTTCACAGTACTTTGATTTTCGCTTTCTAAGTTAAGTTTTTTTTCCCTATTGCGCTTCATTTTTGTCTTTTATTGTTGTTGTTTTAGTTCTGCATTTCACTTCTATCATGATTTGGTTTCTTCTTATCTTTTAATCAATTTGGTCAAATAGGTTGTTGGATCAATTTTGCCACAATGACACTCCTGCAAAGCATTGTTAGTTAATAACAATAAAGCTTACACAGATGTTATGATGCTCCTCTGAAGTACCCTTGAAATTGTTACATTTTTCAGCTGTTGTCCTGTAAAGAGTCGGTGATCTCCTACTTCTCCTTGCCTTTTCTTCACCCATCGATATTTTAAAGAGCGAGTTTAAAAGGTCTTCCTCCTAAAAGTTAGAGAGAAAATTCTAGTCAAATGATTATGCCTACAGTGGTAAAACCCCTCATACTTAACACTTTTCATGAATTATTCCCAAATTCCCAGTCATCTTTCCATTAAATCCACTCACTTTCCCCTGTTGCATAATCATCTGAGTTATGTCTTCTTAA
This sequence comes from Picea engelmannii, assembly GCA_009831015.1. Lineage (NCBI taxonomy): Eukaryota > Viridiplantae > Streptophyta > Pinopsida > Pinales > Pinaceae > Picea > Picea engelmannii. Next base: position 206,173 of record ML807649.1, read on the forward strand.
CCTGTTGTTTTGGTCCACAAAACCATGAGTCCTAAGTTCTAAATCTGTTAAAAACAAATTTCCCTGTGCAGTCACCAGTTTGTTGACGATTGAAAATGTCAACGAAGTTTCGCCTTCAAAGTATTGCTAAAGCCTATTATTATAAAAACTAAATAATACTAGTAGGTGGGACACCCTTGAACTATTGGAGAGCAAATATGTTCATTTTGATGTTGAGATGATGTGCGACACATGGTTGATGAATATCTTGTTGTTATTGGTTATAAATTGAGCTTATGAAGGGTTGATTCCTTATGTTACTACAACCTATGCTATTCATTAATGTCATTGTTGTTTGTCGTTATTGCACCTGCATAACAAACATGTTAGTAAAATTACATGCAAGGCAGTTTTGAGAGAGGCAAATGCTAGAACAAATGCAAGGGAAGGGGACCTAGTTCTGCAATATCACATGTGAATAACTTAAAAGAAATGAGAAACAATTGCAAGGGGACGATTTAAAAAGCTATCCTAACTATACTACATGCATGAGAACACTTGATGATTATTGTTAAGCCCTAGCTAGCAAGTAAATGGTTATGAAATTGTGATTGAATTATATGTTTAATATGCATATAGGGTGAAATATCGGTGGTGCGCTTGGCAAGATGATAATGCTAATGGTCATATAATGGTTAATTGAATTATGTGGCCGATCCACATATGGTATATTTGGGTAGATTGAATGTCGGTGGCTCATTTGATAAGGTGGTGAACGTTGATGGTTATGCTATTTTGTTGAGTTATATGATGTGAAATGAGATATGGTGATCGCACTATTGGTTTTTAATGTGGTGATGGTTTCGATACATGTTTGATTAATCATGTTAATGGAGAATTTGTTGGCATCTATTGTTGAGTTAATGAGATGTGGGTGGAGGCGACATGCATTTACTGCACGTCACCTTTACTCTTCCCATTGGCCGCCACCCTAGTCGGGCTATTGTTCGATCTTGCTATTGTGTTTATGCTCTAAAATTTTAGCAGGGTGGAACCGCTCAGCCAACTCTCGTTTTAAGGAATTTGATTAACGGGTATGTCCTTTTTTTTGGCCATTCTTGACTTCACTCTGGTTATGAAATGATTACTGGCTCAAGTGTATGGGTTGGTGTTTTTCCTAAGCTTTGCAACTATGTGAAATTTTGCTTCTTGAATGAAGAGTGGATGGTTCTTCCTGTAATATTTTTGAGTTCGTACAGGTTATTGGTCTTCCTGGTAATATCTCTCGGTTGCCACTGTTGGTTTAGTTGGAGGGTTTTTGTTTAAGTTTTGGGTGGATAGCTATCTTCACGCACTGTCACTAAATCCAGTCTCTGGTTTTCTTGGGTTTAATGGTTGAAGATTTTCTATGTCACTATGTTGTGTTTCACTTCGGCATTGGTTGTTTCCACCGCTAAGGGTCACGAAGTGAGTGTTCTATTCTTAACTCAACCATGTCTTCACCTCAGTACTGTGGTAGTTTGGACGAAGAACGCGAGGGTTATACCCTGCGTGCATTAAATAAATTGCCCAGCCAAATGAGAGCCTCACCCTTTTTTGGGGCCCCTACCATAGATTGTTACCTATCCACAAATGAATCATGTCTCTCTCTGTGTGCACACCCTTGGCCTTGAAAGTTCCACTATTACAAGGAGTTGGCTCCGTTCCCTGGGGTTGGCTGCAGAGTATACCCTTAACCCTCTAGTCTCGAATTTTGTAAAGGAGATTGTCGTGCCTGTCAAGTTGCTACGAGTTATCCTGGATTGAATGTATGGTCGATTACTTGTGAATACAAATTCGCCCGGTTGGTCATATGGCAGTCCTGTTGTTTTAGAATTCAGTGACTACATCTGTGATGATAAGAATAAACCCTTCGTTAAAAATTGCACTTTCAAAGATACAGTCACCCTCCTCATGTTAATAGATCATTATTGTTACTGGAAAGGGGATCTGCCCCGATTCAATTGAATGTGTGGGTATGAACAGCTACCCAAGCTTGTTCGGTTGATTGATTTTCTACAACAATGGTGAATTGTTTGGAAGATACATAATCACTAGTTTTTGCACTAATGATTATTTGAATGTTTAGCCATCATTAGTGAAAATTCTTGACGTTGCTCATATCGCGTTGTGTGGTTGAAAAATAGATAATGGTCATGGGGAATAACGACTACTGAACTGGATGACTATAGAAAGTATATCCACTGCATCCTTGTGTTGTTGGTTGAATAAGCCTGAGTGCGCATAGCATGGTCGATCACATTGTGATTAAATCGATAGCTCAGCATGATATGTTGAGTTATTATCATGACTGTGTGTTTGATTGTGTTAAGTGGAAATGTTGCACGGTGGAGTTTTATTAGCTGCACACTGTGTGTAGTATGGATAGCTTGGTGTTCACACTCAGAGGCACCCACAGAAGTTTTAAACATGTTTATTTATTGCAATCAATCACTTGTTAAAACATGCATGTTGTTGATGACAGTCGTGTTTTATAGGTGGCCCAGCTTTTAAGTGACATTGAATTGTTTTTCTTTTACAGTGGCAGAACTACATTGCCTAGGCAAATTATCCTATGCATAGCTTGTGTCCAAATGATGGATGTTGGTTGTATGATTAATTGTCATTTCAGGCGTGGCAATTTGGTCTTGATTATTTTGGTTACTGAATATATATGTTAACGACTATCATTGCATTTTGATGGGCTCTATTGCAGTAATAGTGACTTCATTATTGTTTTGAAAACATGACTTTTGAGTATAGTAGTGGATTGAAGAAATGCATGGGCAGTGGTTGATTATAAAAGTTATAGATTGGAATTGGGTATTGTTCGTAAATTATTATAAAAGGCAAAGTGTGTGAATGAAGGGAACATAACCTCTTACAAATCATGTGGAATACTTGTTGTTTTGTGATGGCACTGTGTTGGATATTTGATTATTGGACAGTGAACTAGTTAAGTACACAGCAATTGTTATTCGGTCATGATGATTGTTGGTTGGTGCATCTATTCTTACTGCAGAATGTTTTATGGTTCACTTGATTAATTTCATGAACAGTAATCACTATCCTCCCCTCCATTTATCTCACTTTTCGCTAATTACAAACCTTCACATATCCCATATTCATTTTTTCACTCCTTGTTCTGAGATTGATTACAGCCAAGAGAATTTCTATGTTAAGGTGGATGAAAGTGGCAATGTCTTGGGTGGATTGCAGTGAGGTTTTATTGGTTTGCTTTACAATTGATTGTTGTTTTCATTGAGCAATGACCATTTCTTCTCCCCTTTCATTATATCATATTTTCCCTCAATACAAACCCCTCACATAATCCAGGACCTTGTTTCACCCCCCTGCTCGTTGATTAACAGTAAAACAATTTGTATGCATTGGATTGCATGAGCCTGATACATTCTGAGCCAAATATATTTCATATTTTAAGAGTTGTCATGTGTGGTTATTTAAAAGACTATTTGCTAATTGATCACGCATGCAGGATGATTTTTTTCAGTCGAGGTAGCCATGGCCGAGGAAACAAAGGTAGAGGTAATTGGAACGAAGGCCCAAGAAGACCCAGGTTCTCCATACATTTTGACTTTGATTCATAAGATATTGGCCAATTGTTTCATGACGGATTCTTTAATTCGATTGGGTAGGGAATAGTCCAACCTAAGCCTGGAAGGCCTCCTTTACAAGCCCCACAAGCCCCGGGTATCCCTGTACCTCCTCATGTCTCCTTACAACATGAGGTCCCTGATGGATGGCAGGAGATTGTCCACCCGACAGTATCCCAACATCGTGGCTGGCCCAACTTGTATTTTCCTGCTCTCCCACCTTTGAACCCCATTGTCCAAGATGCCCCTAACCACTTGCCAGTGCAATCCTTCGATGCTAGCAAGAGATTGAAGATTGAATCCCACCATGCACTTGATAAAGGAAAAGTCATTGCTTCCCCTTCCTCACCCTTCAATGACTCTGATAAATCTGTGTCTTCTCAGATGCATTTGAGGGATGATTGTTCCCACGTGATCAGTGAGATCAGGCCTAAAGGCTCTGCACAGCCAAAGGTGAATTCAGGAAAATCAAGAGGTGACAACATCAACCAAGGAAGGATTGCATCACAGACTGTGAAATATGGCTTTTGAGTTTTATGGTATCTATTTTTTTATGACATTTGACTTCATGGATCTTTGGACAACATGTTTTTTATTTTGGATATATGAGTATTATTTTTGAAATAATTTCAAATTTTATGAGCTAAAATTGCCAAAAGTAAATATGTTGATGGGAGACACAAGGAGGTGTGTTTTTCTTAACTAATGGTTATTGTATGATTGTTATGAACTAAAGGGAGTCACAAGGGGTCCCACCTACTAGTTATTATTTATTTATGACCCTTGTTATGATTATTACTTTTCCCCCTAACTAAATTTAGTTGAGTCTTTTAATTAACTTAACTAATGAGTTGGTTTAACTACTTTAACCAATTCTAACTTGTTAAAAGCAAAAGGAAAGGGAGGAACAAGAGGGGATAGAAGCAGAAGCATGCTAAGGTTTGCTCTTTGAGTTTATGTTGAGATAGTTCAGTTTTCATTCATTCATATATTCATCACAACCTAATTCTCTTTTATGACAGTAGGGCCTTATTGTAGACAACAATATTCAGGGTTGAATCAAATCATTCAGACACTTGTTCTTCAGAGGTGTTGATCTATCTTTGATAGTCTATGTAGACTTGTCTGTTTGTGAATTAATTTTCATGACTGATAAAGGCTATTGTGCAAAGTTGAGTGGGTAACAATATGTGGCAAGTTGATCCAGCTTTTAGAGTTCAGTTTTGGTTTTCTGTCAGAGGTCCTTCTGTATGTTCCATTGGGGATGTCTAAGTTTGACTTTGGTCCAAGATTTATGTATGAGATTTTGTAAATAAAATGACTCTTTGGTGAATTGGAATGAAATAAAGGATTGCTTTATGTCTCATCTATCTTTATTATCATCTTGGTGTCTTTACTTGTGTTCTTACATTTATTTTAGCGACTGTTATATTCAGAAAATTACATAAAAAGTGAATTTCTAGCAAGTTTTTTGTTGATAAAAGACTAGCCCAAGCACTCATAATTAATACTTGTGAGTTAGGATGTAATTTTTGTTGGCTATAAACATAGGGTGATATTCCCGTCTACTTTGCTTTAGCCGAGTAAAGTCTGAAAATGCTTGAGTAAGATCAATTCATATATTTTCCTCAACAAGGACCTAGTGGTAGAAGAACTTCAGACAATCTTACTAAAGTACTTGGCCCCTTAAGTTGGTCGAGAAGGTCATCAATTCGGGGAATTGGGTATTGACTCTTTACTTTGATTTTGTTTAGATCTCTCTAATCAATACAAAATCGTCAGGTCCCGTATTTATTCTATACGAGCATGATTGGGCTTCTGCAGGGTGAGGAGCTTGGCTGAATGTGCCCTTTTTGGAGCAACTCTTGGATCTAGCACTTGATTTCCTCATTTTCCAGGAGAGAGCGTTGATACACTGGACGTTAGGAAAAGGCGTTCCAAGAGTTAACTCAATTGAATGCTTGACCTGACAGTGTAGAGGCACCTCAATAGGTGAGGTGAAGATGTCTTGATACTCTTCCACGACTTTTTCAACTTGCTTCTACTACGTAGAGGATCCATGTGCAGAGGTCACGGATGTGGTCATGACCTTTCATTCACTTTGAGAGTGAATCATGAAGAGGATCAATTTCCTAGTCTGGGAGATGACCTTCCTGCACTACTTAGCTGAGACCAAAGAAATTGCAATAGGTGGAGCTACTTCTGATATCCTGTACAATTGTCTTCCCACAGTAATAATGACACTACAAGTTCTAGACTTATATATATCATGATGTTTCCACATATATGGTTGGCCTAAAATAACATCACAAACTTATAGTGGGGAAACATCACACAATACCTCATCCTTGAAGGCCTTGATACCATAGGGAAGGCGACATTGTTGGTTGACGCAGATATCTCTTTCTTGGTTGAGCCACCTGATGTTGTATGGTTGTGGATGTGGTGTTGTCGACAACTCCAACCGCTTCACGACCTCTACAGAGATGATTTTATTTTGGCTTCTACTATCAACAATGAAATGTAGCGGATCACCCTTCACCCACATCTGCAAGTGAAAAATGTGCTCACCTTCCTCTGGCTCTTTTGGTTTGTTTGGTTGGATCTTGGTGATAGCAACTGTGGCACTGCGTTCTGCATCAATGATCCGATTCACCTTGTCTGGCTCTGAATCAGATTCAGAGCCTAGATCTGACTATGAGGCTTTTAGCTCAGCCACCAATGACTACTTCGAGTGACATTCATTGGTGTTGTGACAGGGGATTTTATGGAATCTGCACCACTTCCCTGCGTCTTTCTTCGTCTTCCCATTACCCTTCTTTCTTTGTGGATTAAACTGGTTGTCTTGTAGTTGTCCATCCTTGATTTTCCCTTTGTTCTGTGTGATAGGGTTTCCTTTGCTCAACTTCTGCTATGATGTATTCGTAGATCCAAACTCCTACTTATTCCTCTACTTAAATTTTTTCTCAATTTTGACAACATATCAATAAGTGGCTCCCAACGACGAGATGTCTAGAAACTCCATTTATTTTTGGATGTACCTATGTAGGGCCCCACAATATTTTAGAACTTGATGTCTCTTGAAGTCTCTAATACCCAGCTTAGTGCACAAGGTATGGAAGGTATTTGTGAACTTCGACACTATTTGGTCCCTCTTCTAACGGAGTGTGGTCCATCTTCTGTACTGGTAGTCATAGTTTCCAATAGGGTAACATTGTTCCTTGATGGCATCCATAAAAGAGTCTGAAGTGGGTTGACCCCAAATATTCCAGACTCCTCTATGGATTTTTGCTAATAATAAGTCTCCTACCAATGTTTAACATGGGGGTGTTGTTCCCCCACAACAATCTCCCAATTTTCTTGTCTTAGACTCTATCCAAGAGAAGAAATTGGGCCCCCCTTTAATTCTTTCAATCATAACCCTCACACTCTCTCTCTCATGAAAATAGCTACGCCCAAGTTCTCCTCACCCTGCCTCGCTTTACCACTTCTGGTTACTCCACAGATAACTTATACCCGATGATTCACACTTCGGTGAGTCCCCTCTTCCTGTGCTGATACATAGTGTTATGATGTGTGCATCCTTCCTCCACCTTTACATTGACATGCCATTGGTTTTCTCATCAGTTCTGAACTTAGCTAACGTGCTATCACGCTTCTGCCAAACCTCATTGACTCACATCTTCATCGTCGGTGAAATTTGCATGATCAATGTCATCTCACCGATATTGGTCACATTATTATCATGTGCACACCTTTCACCAGCTAACTCACTTCTACTCACGTCATTACATCACATAACAATGACACTCTCTTCTTGTCGCTTCATTACATTGTTTATTGATGAGGTTCACCTCTTCTTCCCAACACGCTACCCATTCACAAGTTTCCCTCTCATGTCGCAAATGCATCAGTGGAAGGATGTCAACCCCTCATCATCGTCGAGCACATTGACGACAATCTTCTTCCTCTCGCCAATGTTGATCATGTCAGCGTAGCCCACTTTCTCCTTGAGGCTTGTCTCGTCCCCCTCCCAGCTCGGATCCCTTCTTGTTGTGTTCATCAGTCAATCTCCTTAAATTTCCAATGATTAAAATCTCCATGCCTATCTTGATAGTTGGTCATTAATTTCCTATCTCAATTGATTCACTTCATATCTCAGTCATAATCAAGTTTTAGTGTTCCCAGTGGCTTTCTTCGCGCACATGGTACTAGCTGGTTTGTTTTTTGTATCTTGATGTTACAACTAAATCTTCATTATGGAAGCTTGTTCTAGCATCATATGGTTAATAACAACACCTATAGGTCTTTTGTTGGTTCTAAAATTCACTTTGGGAGAAATTTGGTCCTTTCAGCTCATAAACAGTGCTAAGCGCATTGGACATTAGTTGGTAGTTTTGGTGTATTTAAAACTTCATGATATTAAGGCATAATCCTAGTCTTAATGGGTGGATCAAGAGCTCGTACATCACAAATGAACTAGCAACTGACAAAATTAAATTTGGATGAAGTACCAATGAACATGGGACCCGAACTTTCATTAAAAAATGTCTTTGGGCGTAATTTTTCAACATGCGTCAAAGTGAATTTTTCATCTCTGAAACAGGCTAATTGTATTATTCCTGCCATTACGATTCCAACAAAACTAACGGAATCGAAATTTGAGGTTCGAAAGTGCCAAAACAATCGTCTAGGATTTATCGCCAGGCAAGCCTCAATAGTCATGGCCATCATTAGAAATGGATCCACTCAAATGATAGAACATCATGTTTAATTATCTTGATAGAAACATTTCTATGTTCTCTCTGCGTTGCAAAAAATGGCACCTCAATCGGGCATCGTATGAGGAAGTTACGAGCTTTTGAACTCAAGATCTCATTGTCTCTTGCCAGTTCGACACTAATTAGAATTTTTCCAATTTTTTTCTTTTCCCGAAAGGAGGAGTTCTCTTCAACTCTTCCGAGTCGCTCATAGTAGTTCTCTTCAACTCTTCCAAGCTGCTCGGAAGAGTTGCCTTCAAAGCCTCCAAGTTGCTCGCAGGAGTTGCCTTCAAAGCCTCCAAGAAAGTTCGAGGAAGTTGTTATGAAAGCCTCCGAGCAAGTTCGGAGAAGTTGTCATCAACTCCTTCGAGCAGGTCGAAGGAGTTGACATCAACTCCTCCGAGCAAAAGAGAACTGTCTCTCGTAAATAGACCATAACGTTTCACTCAGGTGTCCGTTTTGCGACTTCTTTATACCGTTGGAAAGGGATTTCATATCTCTACAAATTTAGAGTTATTTGATTTGAGAAATTCCTAATGCATGGTACACTTATTCCAGTTCATAGGAGTTACCATCAAGGTCGGAGGAGTTAGTTCAAACTCCTTCGAGAAGAAGAAGAATGAATTTCTTAAAATGGTCATAACTTTTGACTTGGGTGTCCATTTTGCAACTTATTTATACCATTCGAAAGATATTTCATAGATCTACAACTTTCTAGTTATGTGATTTGAGAAATTCCTAATGCATCATACACATATTCCAGTTCAGAGGGGTTCCCTTTAACTCTTCCGAGCTGCTCGGAAGAGTTCCCTTCAAATATTCTTAGTTGCTCGAAGGAGTTCCATTCAACTCTTCTGAGTTGCTTGGAGGATTTTCCTTCAAATCCTCTGAACAATTCAGCGAAGTTGCTAAGAAATTCTCCGAGCAGGTCGGAGGAGTTGTCATCAACTCCTTCGAGCAAAAGAGAACTATATCTCATAAATCAACCATAACGTTTGACTCGAGTGTTTGTTTTGCAACTTATTTATACCATTGGAAAGGTATTTCATAGCTCTACAACTTTATAGTTATGTGATTTGAAAATTTCCTAATTCATGTTACACTTATTCCAGTTCGTAGGAGTTACCATCACGGTCGAAGGAGTTAGTTCAAACTCCTACGAGCAGAAGAAGACTGGCTTTCGTAAAATAGTCGTAATGTTTGACTCGGGTGTCCATTTTGCACATTCTTTATACCGTTGGAAAGGTATCTTTGAGATATACAAATTCCTAATTATATGATTTCATAAATTACTAACCTATGGTACACTTATTTTTGTATTAATATATGACACATTATTGTCAGCCTCAAACAACACCATAACTCGACCGCGAGCAGAGGAACCATGAATCGAAATCAGGGAAGTTTATAAATGATACTTCAATTATTATATGCCACATTTTTTTCATTCAAATGATTATTGTTGATATTTAATATAGATTTAATCTCATCTATTATATGTTGAATGTTGTCAGGTATCGAGCAAAGGAGGAGCACACTCAACATTCTCACGATGAAATCTAAAACTAAAGATTATGAAGGAGAAATAATGAAAGATCAAAAAAGAAAGTATCACGAAAATGTATGAAGCAGGGATCTATAAAATCCATGATGATTAACTGTCAAACTCATGACGGCGAAGATGCCCCCACACTGAAAGCTAATCTTCATGATGTGCAAGACACATATGGTCGAAATCCATGTCGACCCATTGGCGCTAGGAGACAAATTCAAAATGTAACCATTGTCGTTATTTCTCATCATTACAAAGAGGATGAGGAAAAATATTGAAAGACGAAAGGTCACTGAGGGAGACGAAAGGTCACTGAGGGAGACGAAAGGCCAAAGGTCTTATTAAACCTTCATAAATACTAGAATAGAACCCAGAGAAAATGTTTTTGGATCTTCAAACATTGTACACCTTTGAACTACTTTGGGAATATAGTGTCAACTAAAATTGGAGAGTTTTTCTAAGAGTTTTAATGTACTATTAGCGAAAATGTTAATATGGAGAAGCCCTCAGGGCCAACTTTTGGCTGAGAGAAGGACTTGCATGTGTTGCTCTTTTGTTGTGAACTATTTCAAGCAGAATTTTGTTGTTCACGTGAGTTGTAAGAGCATGTTTGTTTATGGACTATTCTAATGCAATATATGTCTTCTTGTAGTTTTGTCATTCTTTCTTATATTACATGTCCTAAGCGAATGAGTTGCTAATGTATGTGATATAGTGACTTAGACTATTCTGGTTATATATTCATGTGCATGTGTTATCTGAATTTATTTCTTCATTTCATCTATCTGGGTGAAGCTATTGGTAGAGTTAGTTTCATGCTACAACTCATTCACTTATGTTAATTCGCTCCTAGCTAGGACATGTTAGATTAGAATTAGATTAGGCTTGCATTTAGATAGTCTTCATCTACATCTTTTGTTTGCACAACCACCCATCACTCACCCTCATCGGTGGACCGGGCTGCAACTGGTAGAACCAAACCAATAATGGTTGTTAGGCTAGAATCTGGATGGGTTCCATATTCCAAATGGTGAGAGGTATAATTGGGACTTATTACCGGGGATAATCCCTTACTATTGTCGGACAAATTTGGACCCGTCAACAGAATTGGCACTAGAAGGAGGGTCGGATGACAAGCCTACCCATGTGGATTCATTTCTTAACTCTTAACCATCCCATGGCTCCTCCCCAAACCTATGTATGGGATGAGCCTTTGAGTCTTCCAAGACCCACCGAGGCCATCTCAATCAAGACAGTTAATCTCTTGTCAAATCCCAAATTCAACGATGAAGGGAATGTCTCTACATTCACGCATCTCAAACGATTTGACATCGCTCGATGAAATCTTAAGATTGTACAATAAAATGAAACATGTCAATTTTTCATCCTCACATTCGAAGGGAAAATTAAAGCCTGGTTTAGTACATTACCAAAAAAATCAATTAATAGCTGGAAACAATTCGTGGAAGTGTTTATTGTTGCTCATGAAAATTATGTTTATAACGAACTCGTTGGTGAACTGGCATAAATATGTAGGCTAATAAATGAATCTGAGAATAATTTCTTTTGAAGAGTCATGCAGATTTACTGTAGATTTCCTGAAAGGGATGAACCCTCAGGCCAAGAAATATTTGATTGGTTTTCATATCTCGTCTTTATTTCTAAGGAATGCGATCTGAACAATCAAGCCATCTCCTATCACAAAATTTAGATCCAACCATGAATGATATAGGGGGGATAATATTCAACCAACACTTTGAAACAGTTGCAGCAGAATCTTTATTAGTAATCCTAGACCTCGTAGCCCCGGAGTGTGAACCATGTAACGATCCCCCTTCCAAAAATCGTGATCATATTCGGGTATGTGATGAACCTATCATTGAAGAAATCACATCATCTTCTGAATACCTTCATGCACTATATTCAAATATGTTTGATGACTATCATCCATACGAGCAGCCATTTATTTATCATGTGATACATTCTTCACAATACTCTTTTGGTAATGAAATGTTGAATGATATACTAGGTCGGGAAGAGTGCCCAGCCTTAATCGGTCAACCACTCATTCTGAATGACACTTCACCAGGGATGTATCACTTTGAAACCCCTTCACAATCTCAATTTCTGAAACATGTTGAATCACAATTTAATCATAATGATCCTATTTTTGATGACTATTGTTTTGTTCCAGAATTGAGTGTGGATACCAAATTATCATTCGACGATCCTTCACAATCTGATATTTTTTACATTGATGCACATATGTTAATCATTGCAAATCTAAAATATGCAGAGCACAATGATTTTGTTGATCCTCGGGAAGAAATTATAGCAAACAGACAACCCGTCACCATGCAAAGCATAGGAAACATTGAGTTAATCCAGGAAATGTTATCATCTAAACCTTCCCTAGAATTACTTGTTATTCCTCAAGGGAAAATTCATCAATCATCCTTGGATGTTATTTCAATGCTCCATCACTCCTCGTATGATTTCATTGATATCATAGGAGAGGCTTTGGAGCTATCTTTCACTCAATGTTTCCCTCAGTCAATCCACCATTATCTCTCCTCTCAACATGCAGAGTACGTGAAATTTGAACTCAGGGAGATCTACATCGGTAATGAGACACTTCAATTTCTATCGATGATTATGTCAAGTTCTTATTGTCTTACTTCTACCCGTGGGATGAGAAATATCATCCATTCTAAGACTCCCTTGCAGAGTACTTTGCGTGCAATTTTCATTCATGAGCCTCATCAGGTATGTATCTCATTGTTGATTTCCTTCAAGCAACCATATGATGATAATTGTAAATTTTATGATGGAATTGAGTCATGGTTGGAGGAATCTTACATATTTTCATGTATCATGAATCATAATGCCGCTAAATTTAACTTGTTGAGTGGAGACTTGTTTGAATCAATTCTTCATATCCTTCATCTCGCATTACTTCATTCTCTGCAATTGGCCTTCAATCAACATACAAATGTAGGTTTGGAGTTACTTGATTGGCTTCATTGGCACTATGCGTATACCTAGCTTCCTTTCAGCCAATGTAGGTTAGGTTCGAAATAGGATTAGCATAGTCATCTTACTTCCTTTCTTCATGCATAGCTTAGATATTTGTTTTTATTTTCATCTGAATAGCATAGGTTTATATTTATTTTGTTTTCTTCAATAAATACCACCAATTCTCATTAGCTTAATTTGCAGTTAGTGGTGATTGCTTTAGTTTAATTTCGTTTTCATCAAATTTTTATTCTTTTAGTGTAATGCTCTTCATTTTGTTTCACTAAAAGTTTGGCTTAATCTTGGTTTTCCTTTATCTTCATGAGGAAACCATGTGCAAGAATAATCTGAAAGGTTCAACTGCAAAATTCACTTGTCTCAGATACATTTACCCTGACATTGATAGTTGAGTAGTCGGTCACCCCAAAATGTTGAAGAATATATGTTTGGGAATGCTTTACAGTTTGGCCAAGATGGAGATTGGATTTAATAAATTACATTGGTTATTCACAACCTTGCTAAGGATTGTGTCTATTGAACAGAATCATTGAAGCAATTGTGACTCCTTGATAGGAGACGTACTTATCCTCAAGGAACGGGTCATTAAGTTTCAGTCTCCCTCTAATAATTCAATCACAATGATCTTCGATCTCACTGATATTGATCAAGCAAAGGTCTCTCAAGCACACTTTTCTAAGGAAGAATGGGTGATTGTTAATGTTATAGTTACTTGTTGCCCGAAAGGAGAAATTTCAATAGACAAACCAACATTCGAGATCAAGTCTACTCAGTCTCCCGACAATTGGAATGGGTGATACTCTTAGAGAAATATCGAATACCCCAGACAAATTTTGATTGTCATTTTCGGATTATTGCGGTGAGGATTTTCAGAAAGGTTCTCAGGAGTTGATCATGGAAAGGTATATTCATTTCAAAAGAAAGACAAGATTTAAGGAAGACACACATATTAAGAAGGTTTGAACTGACCATGAAACATCAGAACTATGGTTAAATGGACATGTCGCATTGTAACATTAGTTATAGATCTTGAAGAAGTGAAAAGAAAATAGACATGTAAAAAGGCCAAAGCAATGGAGCTTGATGGAAAATGAAGTGGACCTTTGGCCAACCCTTGCCCCTAAAGCATAAGGTTACACACATGAATTGGAGGTCTTCAAAAAACCATGATGAGAGGCGTAACTCTTAGTCAGTGCTATCACAAAGACCTATCTAAACGAATTATTATGCATATTAGCTTTCACATGAATTGATCGTTTCAAGAGGTTGCAAACTTCTAGTTGGTTGGAATGTGTGAAAATCCTCTAAGCTGTTGGAAACACTCAATCTATGATTTCTTTATCAGTCAATTGCATGTCCTTATTACATATTGTTGATCATCATTCATCTAAAAGGCTTGATTTTTTTTTCAGTTGCAGCAAGAAATTGGACCGAATTCATCTCGAACCCTGAATACGTCATCTCTCCTAATTCAACATTTTTCTTACCATTATTTCATCATCATATTTTCCCTTCAAGGAAATTCATTTCTTCAATTTTGTTGTCTTATGACCTCTAATTATATTTCATGACATACTGACCTCTCACCTTCATTTGTCTTTTCACAGGCAGCGCCTTCGCACTGGAAGCAGGCATGAATCAACTTGCATATCTTTCCTAGATCATGAGCGGAATTAGGGGTCTATATCTGAAAATGAATCAGAACTATTTGGGGATGTTGTGGCAGTAGTTAAACCATCATTGAGCATAGTGGTTAATCAACGGTCATCCTTGCATATTAGCTGGTGAGCAGATCCTATGTAATGGAGGAACCATTCACACACTAAGTATCTTCTCTCGTGAAGGGTGAAGTGTCAAAGTCTAAAGGCTGAAAACCTAAAGGAATATCTCTATGTATCCAGGTGTAGAAAGTATACAAATAAATCTCAAAAGCTAGCAGTCATCCCCTATCAGGCTAAAAAGGCCATCGCTCTCCCCATCCACCGAATGTTAAGCATGCACTAAATAAGTCGGGAAGGAATGGAAAGGAAAATTTTGACCAGACTAGGGGACATGCAGATATCTTCGTCAGGGCTATGGACACTCGTTGGAAGTGGAGCAAGGTCTATGACATCATGGTGACTCCACCGGGGTTATGGATGCCCACGGGCAATGGAGAAACAACTACGAGATATCTATATACACACCTAGTGAAAAATATTTATTTATCCCAAACCTATATCAAGCCCAAGATGGAAATACCAACCTAGATCGTCGACACAGATTAAGGAAATAAACTTCTTCATCATTCATCCTCCATCTACAACAGACGCGCTCTACTAGTCGATATGCAAGAATCACCAGTGAGCTCGCCACGATGGAATCATTCAGGTAATTGTTACACATTATTCCCATAAAAAAAATTTAACTTAAAATTAAATTTCATGACCCTTTATATTTTATGTTTATTAATTAAGAAAGAATAGCAGAGTTTTTGGCTTCACCCAGTGTGTCGCCATTTGTTGTGCCCCCAAAAAAACCTCCCAATTTTCTTGTCTTAGCCTCCATCCAAGACAAGAAATTGCCCCCCCCTCTCTGGTGCAAATATCTATGCCCGATTTCTCCTCACCCTACCTCACTTTACCACTTATGGTTACCCCATGGATCACTTATACCCGACGATCCACACTTCGGTGAGTCCCCTCTTCCTACTCTAATACATAACGTTCTGACGCGCACATCCTTCTTCCACCTTTGCATTGACACGCCATTGGTTTTATCATCAGTTCATCGTCTACCTCCCTTTGAACTTGGCTAACGCACCATCACGCTTCTGCCAAACCTCACTAACTCACATCTTCATCGTCGGTGAAATTCACATGATCAATGTCGTCTCACCGATATTGATAACATTATGATCGTGTGCATGCCTTTCACCAGCTAACTCACTTCTACTCACATCGTTGCATCACATAACAATGACACTCTCTCCATGTCGCTTCATTACATTGCTTATTGATGAGGTTCACCTCTTCTTCCCGACATGCTACCCATTGACAAGTTTCCCTCTCATGTCGCAAATGCATCAGCAAAAGGATGTTGACCCCTCATCATCGTCGAGCACATCGAGGAAAATTTGTTTCCTCTCACCAAAGTTGATCATGTCAGCGTAGCCCACTTTTGCCATGAGGCTTATCTCATCCCCCTCCCAGCTCGGATCCCTTCTTGTTGCGTTCATCTGTCAATCTCCTTATATTTCCAATGATTAAACTCTCCATGCCTCTCTAGACAATTCGTCATTAATTGCCTATCTCAACTCATTCACTTCAGGTCACAGTCATAACCAAGTTTTAGTGTTCCAAGTGGCTTTCTTCGCACACATGGTACTAGTTGGTTTGTTTTGTGTTTCTTGATGTTACAACTAAATCTTCATTATGGAAGCCTCATCTAGTATCATATGGTTAATCACAACACCTACAGTTCTTGAATTGGTTCTGAAATTTACTTTAGGAGAAATTTCGCCCTTTCAGCTCCTAGATAGTGCTAAGCGCACTAGACGTCAGTTGGCAGTTTTGGTGTGTTTATAACTTTGTGATACTAATAAATAATCCCAATATTAATGGGTGGATCAAGATCATGTACTGTGATGACCTAACAGCTAACAAAATTAAATTTGGATGAAGTACCAACAAACGCAGAACCCGAACTTTCATTAAAAAACACCTTTCGGTGCAATTTTTCAGCATCCGTCAAAGTGAATTTTTCATCTCTAAAATAGGCTGATTATATTATTCTCGACATTAAGATTCCAATGCAACTGACTTAATTGAAATCCGAGGTCCGAAAGTGCCAAAACGATCATCTAGGATTTCCAGTCATGCAAGCCTCGATAGTCGTGGCCATCATTAGAAATGGATCCACTCAAATGATAGATCAACATGTTCAGTTATCTTGATAGAAACGTTTCTTTGTGCTCTCCGCGTTGCAAAAAATGACACCTCAATCAGGCATCGTATGAGGAAGTTACGAGCTTTTGAACTCAAGCTTTCATGTCTCTTGCCAGTTTGACACTTAGAATTTTTCCAATTTTTGCTTTCCCGGGAAGGAGGAGTTGCCTTCAAAGCCTCCAAGTTGCTCAGAGGAGTTGCCTTCAAAGACTCCAAGAAAGTTCGAGGAAGTTGTTAAGGAAGCCTCCGAGCAAGTTCAGAGAAGTTGTCATCAAATCCTCCGAGTAGGTTGGAGAAGTTGTCATCAACTCCTTCGAATAGGTCGAAGAAGTTGTCATCAACTTCTTCGAGCAAAAGAGAATTGTCTCTCGTAAATCGACCATAACTTTTGACTCGGGTGTCTATTTTGTGACTTCTTTATACCATTGGAAAGGAATTTCATAGCTATAAAACTTTCTATTTATGTGATTTAAGAAATTCCTAATGCATGGTACACCTATTCCAGTTCATAGGAGTTACCATCAAGGTCGAAGAAGTCAGTTCAAACTCCTCCAAGCAAAAGAATATTGAATTTTGTAAAATGGTCATAAATTTTGGTTCTGGTGTCTGTTTTGAATCTTCTTTATACTGTTATAAATATATTTCATATCTCTACAACTTTCTACTTATGTGATTTGAGAAATTCCTAATTCATGGTACACTTATTTCAGTTTGTAGGAGTTCCCTTCAACTCTTCTGAGCTGCTCGGAGGAGTTCCCTTCAACTCTTCTGAGCTGCTTGGAGGAGTTTCCTTCAAAACCTCTGAATAGTTCATAGAAGTTGTTCAGAAAGTCTCCAAGCAGGTCGGAGGAGTTGTCATCAACTCCTTCGAGCAAAAGAGAATTGTCTCTCGTAAATCCACCATAACTTTTGACTCGGGTGTCCGTTTTGTGACTTCTTTATACCGTTGGAAATTTATTTCATAGCTCTACAACTTTATAGTTATGTGATTTGATAAATTCATAATTCATGGTACACTTATTCCAGTTCGGAGTAGTTACCATCAAGGTCGGAGGAGTTAGTTCAAACTCCTCCGAGCAGAAGAAGACTGGCTTTCATAAAATAGTCATAATGTTTGACTCGGGTGTATGTTTTAAACGTTGTTTATACCAATGGAAAGGTATATTCTAGATATACAACTTTATAGTTATATTGTTGGAGAAATTACTAACTTATATTATACTTATTTTTGGATTAATATATGACACATTATTGGCAGCCTCGAAGAACACCATAACTCGACCGCGAGCGGAGGAACCATGAATCGAACTCAGGGAAGTTTATAAATGATGATTCAATTATTATATGCCCCATTTATTTTCATTAAAATGATTATTCTTCATATTTTATATGGATTTACTCTCATCTATTTTATGTTGAATGTTGTCATGTATCGAGCAAAGGAGGATCACGTTTAACATTCTCACGATCAAATCTACAAAAAACGTTGAA
Organism: Picea engelmannii; assembly: GCA_009831015.1. Classification (NCBI taxonomy): domain Eukaryota; kingdom Viridiplantae; phylum Streptophyta; class Pinopsida; order Pinales; family Pinaceae; genus Picea; species Picea engelmannii. The sequence goes on from ML807649.1 coordinate 224,567, forward strand.
ATATGAAAGGTCAATGAGGGAGACAAAAGGCCAAAGGTCTTATTAAACCTCAATAAATACTAGAATAGAACCCAGAGAAATGGATTTTGGCTCTTCAAACATTGTACACCTCTGAACTACTTCGGGAATATAGTGTCAATTAAAATTGGAGAGTTTTCCTAAGAGTTTTCATGTAATATTGTTGAAACTGTTAATACGGAGAATCCCTCAGGGCCAACTTTTGACTGAGAGAAGGACTTGCATGTGTTGCTCTTTTGCTGCAAACTATTTCAAGCAGAATGTTTGTTGTTCACACGAGTTGTAAGAGCATGTTTGTTTATGGACTATTTTGATGCAATACATATCTTCTTGCAATTTTGTCATTCTTTCTTATATTACATGTTCTGAGCGAATGAGTTGCTAATGTATGTGATATAATGACTTAGACTATTCTGGTTATATATTCATGTGCATGTGTTATCTGACTTTATTTCTTCATTTCAGCTATCTGGGTGAAGCTATTGGTAGAGTTAGTTTCATGCTACAACTCATTCACTTACATTAATTTGTTCCTAGCTAGGATAGGTTAGATTAGAATTATATTAGGCTTGCATTTAGATAGTCTTCATCTACATCTTATGTTTGCACAACCACCCATCACTCACCCTCATCGATGGATGGGGCCACAACCGGTAGAACCAAACCAGAAATGGCTGCCAGGTCAGAATCCAGATGGGTTCCCTATTCCAAATGGTGAGAGTTCTAATTGGGACTTCTTACCAGGGAGAATCCCTTACTATTTTTGGGTGAATTTGGACTCGTAAAAAAAGGGACTACCTTAAGGAGCACAAATGTGATATTTTCCCTATTGGAAAAATTGTGGACTATGAAATAACCTTCTAGTAGATATAACCACTTTTCCAAAGAATCTGCATCTATCTGACCTTCAAATATGGGAATATCAAAAT
>ML807649.1:246143-261869 GCA_009831015.1 Picea engelmannii
TTGTAGTTCTTTTACCTTTATATGTTTGTCTGCCTTTTGAGTAACCTTCATCATTTTTCTTTTTCTTATGAGGACATTTGTTAGCAAAATGACCAATACCATCACAATTAAAACAAATTAAAGGAAGCTTACCTCTATACCTATCGTTGGTTCCCTTGTTCAGTCTTTTGGTGAAGTTGGCCACTTCTTTATCATCTTCCGAGACGTCGCTGTTGCTGCTATATTCTTCTTGTTCCTTTTTCTTTTGCTTTGATATTTTGGATGCTTTGAAGGCTACTTCTTTTACATTTGGATTTTCTTGTTCAGTTCTCATTTCATATGCTGTGAAGATTCCATGCAGTTCATCCATGCTTATTGAGTTTAGATCCGATCTTTCTTCTAGTGCTGATTTCTTAGGGTTAAATCTCATAGGAAGAGATCTTAGTACCTTTTGAACAATTACAGATTCTTCAATTTCTTCTCCCAATCTTATGATTGCATTCATTGTTTCATCGACTCGTAAGAAGTAGTCTGCAATATTGTCATCTTCCTTCAATTTTAGTTGTTCGAACTGACCTCTGTAAGTTTGAAGCTTTGCTGCTTTTACTTTTGTATCTCCTTCATAAATATTTCGAAGCTTGTCCCAAATATTTTTAGCGGATTTACAATGTGCAACTTTGGTGAATACTGTTTCACTGAGACCATTTAGAAGTGCATTTGTTGCTTTGGAATTATTCTGACTAAGTTTCATTGCTTTGTCATTTTTTGGTGGAACTGTTGGTGCCGTGTATCCATATATAATTGATTGCCAAATTTCAAATCCCTGTGCCTGTATATATGTCTTAATCCTTATGCTCCAAAAAGCATACTTCTGTCCATCAAACTGTGGTATTCCATCTTTATACAAGTTGTTGCTCTCCATGATCTACCTTTCAATGGTTAAATTGATTTCTGAAGGAACTTGCTCTGATACCAATTGTTGGATTACTGAGAGGGGGGGTGAATCAGTAATAGAGCAATTTAATCCTTTTTAACCAAATAATCTGAGTGTTATGTCAATGTAGAATTATCATCCAATAATGAGCAATGAACAAAGTAACAATCATACACATACATAGTACACCAATTTTTTACGTGGAAACCCAAAGCGGGAGAAAACCACAGAATGCTTTTTCTTATATGTCTTGAAGAATTACATTCATTGGAAGCACCAACTTCCTTTGTTTTCTAGTTGCAACTGGAAGGAGGCTCCAAACCCCTAGTTTCTCAGGCTACAACATGAAGGAAGCTCCAACTCCCGAATTATCTGGCTACAACCAGAAGGAGGCTATAACCCCCTATGTTCTCTGGCTACAACCAGAGGGTGGCTACAACCACCTGTCCTTGCCCCGTCCTGCCACCCTGAAGTAGAAGTAGAATGATGGAACCACTGTCACACTATCACTGTGAGATATACCACTGTAAACCTATACCAATAAATCTAAACCATGCATCAACCATGTATCAACCTGTACCTCAACTTGTAATCAACCTGTACCATAAACAAGTGCATCGACCATGCACCAACCTGTAACAAACAACCTGTAATCAACTTGTACCATAAACAAGTGCATCCAACCATGTACCAAGTATGTACCAATCATATGTTTACTAATCATCTACTATGACTCATCAATATGTACCAACATCATCAACTATACACCTCATGTATGTGCCAACTCATCAACTAGTTATCTCAACCATGTACTCAACATGTACCTTAACCAAAAGCCCTCATCAATTTCATCATCCAAATCTGATTTTTAGATTTGTAATAGACCTGGTGTATATTATCACATTCCTGTAAACTTTCCTTAACTTTAACAACAAGAGACTAGCATTTTCATCAAACTTTTCTTTAGTCTCACATGCCTAGTTTTGGATTAGTCAACAACCCTAACTTGAAGTAATCATAACTTTGTACCTGTAATGTATAAATATTTGAAACTTATACACAATTTTATTAAGTGTGTTTTATGCAATTTATCCAAGTGTCACTACTTGTAACCTCTCATAAAAGGAGTTATAGCAAAAATGACATACCTTGCTGAATTCTGGCTTATTCTAGAGAGTGACCTTGTAGAGCGTGCCCCACATAGAATATTTTTTAAATTGATTTAAAAGTGTTAAAAAACATACTACACACTGTACCCTAACCAACACATTTAGTCTCACTGAATTTGGATCTGTTATGAAGAAGTTATGACGTTTTTACCCAAAACACCTATTTTTGACTAGTTTCAGGACTAGCCACAAACCCTATTTTCCACATAGTGTAAATTCCAAAATAAAACGACCCACAAGCTGAATTTTTTACCACAGATACTTGGATATGTTTTCTCAATGAAATAGAAATTGCATGGTCTGAATCATTATAGAAAAAAATTTATAGCGAAAATGATGAGATGACCTGTAAATAACATACCTTAGAAAGCACCATCAACAAAATTTATCCTTCATAGCATTTCGGCCTTGTTTTCTTTACCTTCCCTTAGAATTTAGGCTTAGATATCCTTGGTTACCTCAGACACCTATAGATATTCAATATGCTTTAGTGCATCTAAAATGAGAGATCTTTGCCTCTTATTTATACTCTCCAAGTAGCTTCCTTAAAAACATCTTCTAGGTCACTTGGCCCCACTTTCCTTATTTTAGGGTTAACCCACTTCTAATTTCTCCATTAAATTTATTTTTAAAATAATTTATTTTATATCCACTTTGAATTATAATACACTCATTACTTCACTTTATTATTTACCTTTTAAAATCTCTTAAACCACTTTGACTACTTTGACCTTTTGAAGCTTCTAGATGACATATGAGGGTCCTCCAACTTCGTAAGGCCATAACTCTCAAACCATGAGGAGTTATGTGAAATTCCACATACCACCAGAAATGACATGACATGTACTATCCATATAGAATAGTATTATCTGAAAATATATCATAACTCATACCGTTACCCATCAAACAAACTTGGGTCCATTACCCAAACCTGGGGTCTCTAACTTCTCATGGCCATAACTCTCTAACCGTGAGGAGTTATGTGATGTTACACATGCCACCGGAAATGGCATGACAAGAAATATCCATCTAGGATAGTTTCCCTAACAAATTCACTGTCCTTCATCTCATTACTCCACAATTAAGCATGGGTTCTCTTACTCCGCAAAACGTTTTCCCGTGAGGCTTTCACCATAAGGGGACCACTTTGGAGTTCATCCATATTTACTTCTTATCAACCATGAAAAAACAATAATGAGTCATATTTACATCAAACAATCTTGGGTCCATTACCCAAAACTTTGTGCTACGGGGCTTTCTTCAAGGGTTGACATCAATGACAACCAACCTTAATCAACAACCCACTGGTATTCTCCTACAACTATCCCTAATTTCCTCTAGCTCTCTTCCTCTCGACCTTACCAACCCAAGGAATGCACCCCTTCACTACTCTCATTCCATTGGGTATCCAATTCATTTATCATAGTCTCTATGGTGCATGTAATTAGGAATATCACTACTGGGAACTCAAGGGAACTCACTACTAGGAAAACTACCAAGAAAACAACAACAAAAGGCTTGTTGCCAGAGTGAAACTCTCATAGGAGTTCACTCTTCAATCTTGACAACCTAGTTATTCTACAAGCTTGACAAGTTGCTTCTTCAGTCTTTATCTCCAAAATCACTCCATAATTCAGCCACCATTGTTGCTTCAACTCTAGTGCATTCTCCCTTGCTATTCTCCCCCTTTCCGATGAAAAAACATGACTGTCTAAAACTACCCCCTTGGCCATACACATTTCCTCTCTTTTGTTGTTCTCTTGACTAACACTCATACCCAAACTGATTGTACTCAACCCCATGCTCCCAATAACTATGTGATGTCGCTGCTCACACCCACCCTCTTACATGTATTTAATGATTGGATTTAGGAACACTCAACAACAAAATAAAAGGTTCACTCAAAACATTAAAATCAGGAAAAAGGATTTGGGAAATAACCTCATGAATAAAACCCCCCTTTTTATACCCCTCCTCTCTTGTAGATTAATCGACCCCCATCTCTGTCCATATCCCCTAGCAGCTGGCATCAAATTTTTATTTATTAAAATTTAGAAATACAATTCACATATACATCGCTTGGCCATAGCCACACTCATATCTACATTAAGAATTAATTAATGTAAAGATTATGGCGGGGACATTACATTCCCCCTCCCCTATAATAGTGCACCATCTTCGGTGTAGTGCAATATACCGATATATATGCACAAATTTACATCACAAAACTTATAAAAATAAAATTCTGCAACATTTATCACTCCAACATCAGTCCCAACCGTAATCTCATGTTCCTTTCATCTTGCTGACGTTCCCCCTTCATTGCTCACAGTCCATCAAGCTGCACCATTCTTTTATTCGGGCTATCAATGTAGGTGAATAAGAAGAATCTTAGATGTGGTTCTGGAACTCTAGCTGCCCAAAATTAAGTCTTGTATTTTAGCTTCTATTTTCTTCACAATTGTAAAAAATTTGCAGGTATTCCTTCCTCATAGTTTACTCGTGCTCCCATGTAGCATCTTCAAGACTGTAGTAGGTCCATTGGACCTTTACCAGGCCTATATCTTTGTTCCATAGCACTTTGATTTTTTGGTCCAGGATGCACATTGGTTCCACCTAGAAATCTCCTTCATGTTCCACTTGGATCATAGTCCAATCAATTATGTGGTTATGGTTAGGTACATATTTCTTTAACAAGGACACATGAAATACATTATGTACTCTCATGGATGCAGGCGGTGCTAGCATGTATGCAATTGGCCCTATCTTCTCTAATATTTCAAAAGGTCCATAATATATTACTGCTAGTTTTGGGTAGGAACCCAATGTTAGCAAACTTCTCTTCACTTTCACTTTCAAAAATACATGTTCACCCACTTTAAAATATCTGAAGGTTCTGTTCTTGTTTGAATAACTCTTCTGCCTATCCCGAGTAGCCTTTAAATTCAACTTGATCTTTTTCGTCTGCTCTTCCATTTATTTTAACAAATATGGCCCAATAATGGCTCTGTCTACTGGGTCATCCAAGGTCACTGGCGTGCTACACTTCCTGCCATACACAACTTTGAACATGCTCATTTTCAATGATGCCTACCCATTATTGTAAGCGATTTCATCTAATTGAATATAGTCTTTCCACTTGGATGGTTGGTCCATCACATACATTCTAAGCATTTTTTCAATGATTCTGTCAGTTCTCTCTATTTTCCCATATGATTTTAGGTGATATGTTGTACTGAGATTTAAATTTGTCTCAAATCCTTTAAACGAACCTTTCCAAAAATTGGATGTGAATTTGGGATCTCTATCTCAAAATATTGCCTTAGGCACCCCATGTATCCTGACAATCTCTTTCAACCAGATCTTTACAATATTTGTTGCCTTGTGTGTAGTCCTTATTGAAATAAATTGTGTAGCCTTAATCAATTTGTCCACCACTACCATGATGGAATCATGCTGCTTCACTGTTCTAGGTAGCTTGGTAATAAAATGAACTGTAATAACTTCCCATTTCCACTCATGAATGGGCAATGGACATAGAAGCCCAACTAGATGTGTATGCTTATCCTTTACCTTTTGACATTCTAGGCACTTGGCGATATAATTAGCCACCTCTTTCTTCATTCCTGGCCAAAAGTATTGGCTTCTTACAACATGCTTGCAACTACAATTGATTTCTGATATCATAGGTGCCCAACATATGGCACATTGTGCATTTCTCTCAGCACTATATTTTTCAGCTATCTAGAATTTGACACATACCTTACCTCTATACATCAGGATTCCATCCTCTTGCAACTCATAATATTTAAATTTTTGTTGGAAATTGTCTTGTTGTAATGTTTCTTTTATTTGCAAATAGTGATGATCTGGATTTGTTGCTTTAATAATTTCATCTTTCAGATTAGTATTGTGCATGCTGATGGCTACAATATGCATCTCATGTGCTCTCTTGTTGAGTGCATCAAGCACTTGATTCTCTTTGCCTTTGATGTGTTTAATTTCGAAGTCACATTCACTAAGAAATTTGAGCCATCTAGTTTGTTTGACATTTAATGTGGGTTGTCCAAACAAATGTTTCTGATCACAATGGTCTATTCTTAGTTCAAATTTCCTCCCCATGATCCTTTTATGTGAGGACGCCACTGAGCCTTTCCTTGGACGCATCTATTCACACTACAAATTTTTCATCGGGGTCTCCAATCTTCAATATTGGCACACTGGTCAATATGTCTTTCAATTGATGAAAGTTTTCTTCACATTCAAATGTCCATTCAAATTTCACTTATTTTGCAAAGAAGTTATGGGGCTTGCAATCTTTGAAAAAACTTTTATAAATATTCAATAATTCGCCGCAAGACCCATGAATGATCTGACCTCTAGAACATTTCTTAGCATTAGCCATCCTCTAGTGGCCTTTATCTTCTCAGTATCAACTGTTATCCCATCTGCTGAAATAATACGCCCCAAGTAGTGAATTTTATTTTGATAAAATATTCATTTACCTAATATCATCGAGGAGCACAATTACGAATATGTCCAGGTATTCCCCGAACTCTCCATTCATCAGGCACATGAAAACAACTGGGCATTTGTTAGCCCAAATGGCACTACCATAAATTCATAATGCATGTATCTTGTTCTGAATGTTTTCTTGCTGATATCTTCTTCCTTTATTCTCATTTGGTGATAACCTGATCTCAAGTCAATCTTGGAAAATATTCCTTCACCTTTCAGCGGATCAAATAGATCATCAACCTTGACAAGGGATATTTATTCTTTATGGTGACCTTATTCAACTATCTAAAATCAATACTCAACCTTACAATTCCATATTTCTTTTTCACAAAAAGAATCGGGGGACCCCAAGGTGACACACTTGGGTGTATATACCCCTTCTTTAACAATTCTTCATGTTACATCTACAACTCCTTCAACTCTGGTGTGCCCATTCTGTAAGGTGTTTTGGACACTGGGGTAGATCTTGGCACCAAATCAATAGAAAAATAAATGTCTCTCTTTGGTGGAAGTCCTAGGATTTCCCCAAAAACATCTTCAAAATCCCTTAAGGTTGGATGGTCTTCAATACTTGCCATTTTATCTTTGGTTGCCTCTTCCATATGGGTTGCAAAAATCCGACATGCCTTCCTGAAGCTCTTTTTCAGTTGCATGGCTGAAATTTCTCTAATAGATATAACCCTTGGAATGCCTTGAACCTTGCCTTGCTGCCCCTCTTCATCAAGATAAGTGATTGTCTTGTTGTAACATTTTAGGACAACATGGTGTTTTTCCAACCAATCCATGCCAATCAGAAAATCATATGAACCCAATGGTATGATGTTCACATCCACATTTGTGTTGATTCCATTCAAGTTTATTGGACAATCCTTAACCAACTCATTGATTTTCCTCTTAGCCCCAGTGGCTAACTAAAATAACCAAGATTTCTTAGGCTTACTTTTTTATAAGTGAAATATTTCAAAAATGTTAGAGTTTATGTAACTACGGATAGCTCCAAAATCAATTAAAATTGCTATGGGATAGTTATCAATCTTACCTACCACTTCAATCATGGGGGACTGATACTATGCTTGCTTGTTGTCCAAGGCTGCATAAATACTTGGCATGTTTCCTCCCATGTCCTCAACTATTTTAGCCTTTTGAATATTGTGGACAATCCTCATCCTTTCTCTGTTGTGAGGGTAGTTCTCTGCTCTTCTCATAAAGATGCTTTGCACTCCTTATGGCCTCCTCCAAAGTCCTAAGGTTGTCATATTGTATCTTGGCTCTATAGAAAGATGGTAACCCACCCAGAAACCTTTCGATTTTGACCTTCTCATCCTTAATGAAGCCAACATACTTCAACAACTCAAAAAACCTCTTCTAATATTCATCCATTATCATACTTCCCAACTTGAGTACAAAGAACTCTTTCATCTTCCTTTCATAGTAATTCTCTGACAAATATTTCTCTTGGAAATGTCCTTTGAATTACCTCCATGAGACTTTCTTCTCATCAAGGTGTTTGGCTTGCTTAAGCTGATCCCACCACATGGTTGCCTTTCCTTGCAAGTGGTAGGTTGCAATTCTAGTTTCTACCGTTGAGGGGTATTCATGCAGTTGGAAATACTTCTTCATTTGCAACAACCATGCTTCAGTCTCTTCTCCCTTTTTATGCTCACCATTGAAAGTTGGTGGTTTGATTTTCTTGAGTTCACCCCACAAGATGTCTGACTTGGGCCTTCTTCTCTACCTCCTGACGGGAGACACAATTGGGAAACTCCCTAGCCCCGATCTTGCATGATCTCTCCTAGTGGACTACTCTAGAGAATGATGACACATGTTCATACTCATTTATTTCCTATCATTCCCGTGATCATCCCTTCTGCTATGTGATCCAGATGATGCTACTTTTCTAACACTGGCTGCTTTCTTTGTGCTAGAGTCTTCATTGGCTTACCTCTACAACATATTCAGACTATGAAGTATCTCTTCTTGATATTTCATAATATTTTCATTATATTCCCTATAGCTTTGCACTTCCCTTTGTAGGCTTCTCATAGTGTCAACTAGGTCCACATGCTCCTCTTTGCCTCTTCTTCCATTGGACTCATTCTCAACATTTCCCATGCTAACATGTAGACCTATGATATCCTCTTCATGGTTGTAAAATCCCTAGGAATATTCCCTAACTCCAGTCCTCATATAAGAACCAAAATTATTTTCCTGTACCTCTAATTCTGGAAGAAATGTGCATGTAATACTTATTTTTTGAAACATGCATGCTATAAACATATCATTAATTAGATTACATGTTGTTCATATCAATTTATAAAGAACACAATACAACAAGTCAAAATCTAATTCTTTTGACACAATCCTCTCTAAAACAACTCTCCAATGACTGTACTCATGCCTCATCCTGATTTCTGAGAAAAAATATACAACCTTTTGAAGTTGCAATTTCTACTCATTGCTTTTTTTTACTGCTGCAAAATTATTTTATTAATTTTAATTTCTGATAACTGTAGTGCTCAATTCAAAATTATGGGTCAATATATGGCTTCCACTCCTCAAGAGCTTTCCATTGACTACTCATTTTTCCAAATCCCATATATGAGTTGATAGTTATGGTCTCTGGAAGTTTAAACCGTTTTCTCATTTTTACCCTTACTGCTACATGCGTCTTCTCTTCCATATTGTACAATTAGGTACCCAGATTCCAAATCTGGTTCCATGGCTATCTTCTATGGTCCTTGGAATTTCCATGGACTACTCCTGTGTCCCAAACTGACTTCGAAGGAAGGAGTTATGCTCTCTAGAAGTAAACTAGTGCCGAAAATATATCTTATACTGTTTCAACTGTAACTTCCTCTTACTTTCTCTGTTTTCCACTCATAATATCTCATTGGAAAGATGTTGTTGAGCTATTTCATTTTAATTAGAATATATTTTTTGTAGCAAAGGTGCACACATTTCTCTTGATTTCAAATCCTTGAAAATTCTATTTAGGGATTCAAAATGCCTCTGCAAGTTTATGACCCTCAAAATCTGAAATTGTTTGTAGAAATTGACTGGTTTACAGTTGTAACAACTCGTCAAATCGAATTGCACATGAACCTGGGAAATATGATTGATATGGCATGGACGTTTTTTTTGAGTCCACATGTCATCCCTTGATTCGACCATGTCATCACGCTTCTATCTCCTCCATCGACCCTCAACCAAACCTTCCACAAGCTTGTCGGGATCAACTTCGTCGGCTTTTCCCATTGGAAAGAATAACTTTCCCCATGCTCAAAGGTCCTTCAAAAACTCAAATTATGAACACTATCAACCTTTTTCCATCGAAATTCCCTTGTTGGAACACAAAATTTCCATGCTTACTGATCTCCCTAAAGTATGAAGTCCGATATCCTATTAGACTTGTTGTATCAAACTTACCCATCAGGAAAGCCTCCCTGAATGAGACCTTCTGGCAACCTTCTTCCAAATAATTTGACAACTGAGATCGACTATGATCAATGATCCTTATTTTCTTCAGACAAAATCCACCATAAATATGAACTTACCACCCCCATGGATCCTTTTGAAGACCATTGGGAATAATCCTTCTGAAGTTCATTGAAAACAATCCCTACAAAGACCATCAAGAATAGTCCTTTCGAATACCAATAATAGGCTACCACCTGTTTCTTAGACAGTATTTTGGGCTCCCTTCTTCAGAAGGTCGAATTACCTCCACAACTCATCCTGAATGAGTCTTCTTGAAAACAATTTCTTGCAAGATCTGACCACCGAGAGTGACATTGATCACCGAATCTCGTTCATTTGGGCTTGTGCCATTAGGATTCCCCCTTTGGACTTAATCTCAAGCCACACCTCAGGATTTTCTCAAAGCCTACTTTCTGCAAGCCTGTCGGGAACACCCTTTTTAGACTTTGTAGACAAATCTCAACCGTGATTCTTAAGGTCAAAATAATCTAGTCTGTCGATTCACCAAACTTCACAGTCACCGTGAAAACACATAATTTGGATTGTATGGGATGGATTTTAACTCTTTAACATGCATATTGATTCCATACATATTCTCTTCAACGGTTCCAAGGAAAATTAAACTCGAATCTACCCTTACATTTGATGATTTTCAATCCGGTTCACTATTTTCACCAAATCCATCATAGATCAAAATCCGTAACAATGATTTTTTCCCAATTCGCATGGGTCTTGACCCATACAAGCTCAATTGAACCTTGACCTCTGATATGAATTTGTAACATTCCTTAGCCTCGATGAGGCCCATTACTAGCAGAAATACACATAATTTTTTTTTCTTCTAACATATCCTGTAGCATACTAGCTACACAAAAACACATAGATTTAACCATTTATTGATATGATTATTTAAATGCAACTAATAAATTCATCACAACAACATATAATTCATTCTCACACACAGAGTAAAATGCACAACAATTAAACTCATAAAATAACTAAGAAAAATAAATAAACACTTATAATTTAAAATAGTTGTGCAACCAACTGTTTGGGATGGACGTTCCACCCAACCATCGACTTGCTGTTCCATATCTCAACAACAAGTCATCCTTGAGATGAGGCTAGGAATCCACAAAACAGGGTGTCTCTCACTGTCCACTCACTCACAACTCAGACAATCCCACAAGCCATCGGTATTCTCCTACAACTATCCAAAATTTCCTCCAGCTCTCTTCCTCTCGACCTGCCCAACCCAAGGAATGTACCCCTTCACTTATCTCAGGGTCTCTCTAGCATAGGTAATCAAGAATATCATAATTGGGAAATCAAGGGAACTTACTGCCAGGAAAACTACTGGGAAAACAACAACAACAAGCTTGCAACTACAAAGCAACTCTCACAGGAGTTCACTCTTTAGGCCTGACAACATGGTTCTTTTGCAAGCATGACAACTTGCTTCTTCAGTAACCAACTCCAAAATTGCTCCAGAATTCTCCCTCCATTGTTGCTTAAGCTCTAGTGCACTCTCCCTTGCTGTTCTCCCCCTTTCCCATGACAAAACGTGACTGTCTGAAACTGCCCCCTTGGCCATACAAATTTCCTCTATTTTGTTATTCTTTGGACTCACACTCCCCAAACTGATTGTACTTAGCCCCATGCTCCCAATAACTATGGGATGCGACTCCTCATGCCCACCCTCTTACATGTATTCGAAGACTGGATTTGGGAACACTCAACAACAAAATAGAAGGTTCACTGAAAACATTAAAATCGAGAAAAAATATTTTGGAAATAAACTCATGAATAAAACCCCCCTTTTTAGACCCCTCCTCTCTTGTGGATTAATGATCCCCCATCTCTGTCCATGTCCCCCATCAATTGACATCACATTTTTTTTATTAAAATTCATAAATACAATTCACATATACATCACTTGGCAAACATATATGTAAAGAGAACATTATTGCATGGGGATCTTGAGGAAGAAATATACAAGAAACAACTAGAAGGTTTTGCAGTGAAAGGTAATAAAGAGTTGGCTTGCAAGATGAAAAAGTCCCCGTATGGTTTAAAACAATCCCCAAGGATGTGTTATCAAAATTTTGATACTTATATTTTGGGACTTGGTTTCATAAGGAGCAGAGCTAATCACTCTGTGTATTTCAAATTTGTTGGAGATCATTTTATTTATGTGGTGCTATATGTTGATGGTATGTTTCTAATTGGAAACAACAAGGAAATCGTCAAGGAGGTAAAAATACAATTGTCTTCTAAGTTTGATATGAAATACCTTGGTGTTGCACATTTTATTTTGGGCATGGAACTAAAAAGAGATCAGGAAAACATGAAACTTCGGTTGAACCAGAGGAAATATGTTGAGACAACATTGCAGAGGTTTAATATGAAGGAATGTAAATTGATCAAGGTCCCTATTCCTATAGGTGTGAAGTTATTTGTAGATCAATATCCCAAGACACATGAAGAATAAGAAGACATGTCTGATGTTCCTTATGCTAGTGCTGTTGGAAGTTTGATGTATGTAATGGTTTTCACTAGACCAAACATTGCACATTCAATGAGAGTTTTGAGCAGGTATATGTCAAAACCAAGGAAGGAGCATTGGACAACTGTACAAGGGGATTTTCAGGTATTTGTGTGGCACTATAGATTATGGAATTTTCTACCAAGGAAGACCCAGTCCAGATAAATGTTGGTCATACATGAATTTGTTGATGTACATTGGGTTGGAGATCGGGATCATAGAAGATCTACAAGTGGTTATGTGTTTAACCTATTTGAAGGAGAAATCAATTGGATGAGCAAGAGACAATATGTAGTGGCACTCTCAACTACAAAAGTTGAGTACATAGCAACTACTCATGCGAGTAAAGAAGCTATATGGTTACATAGGTTGTTTTCAAGTATCAGGTTTGTACAATAAGTTGTAAGGTTAGATTGTCTGGAAAATAACATGGCTTATCATTCTAAGATGAAGCATATTGATGTTCAATAGCACTTTGTGAGAGATATGGTTGAGGACAAGAAGGTGTTGTTGATTAAGGTTTTTGTCCTTGATGTCAACCCTTGAAGGAAATTGGAGAACCCAGGTTTGGGTAATGGACCCAAGTTTGTTTGATGGATAACAATACGAGTTTTGATATATTTGAAAGTAATACTATTCTATATGGACAGTACATGTCATTTCATTTCCATTGGTATGTGGAATGTCACATAACTCCTCACGGTTAGAGAGTTATGTCCATGTGAAGTTGGAGAACCCTCATGAGCCAGCTAGAAGCCCCAAAAGGTCAAAGTAGCCAAAGTGGTTTAAAAGATTTTTAGAAGGTAAATAATAAAGTGAAGTGATGAGTGTACTATAATTCAAAGTGAATAAAAAATAAATTATTTAAATAATAAAGTTAATGGAGAAATTACTAAGTTGACAAGTGGTTAGAAGTGGGTTAGCCCTAAAATAAGGAAAGTGGTTTAAGATGGTTAGAAGGTAACCCCTTGAGGTAAATTGAAGTGATGAGTGTACTATAAGTCAAAGCGGATACAAAATAAATTATTATTTAAATAATAAAGTTAATGGATAAATTACAAATTGGACAAGTGGTTAGAAGTTGGTTAACCCTAAAATAAAGAAAGTGGGTTAAGATGGTTAAAAGGTAACCCCTTGAGGAAACTACATGAAAGTATAAATAAGAGACAAGGCTCTCTCATTTAATATCACACTTGAGAATATTGAATATCTATAGGTGACTGAGGTAACCAAAAGATATCTAAGCTGAATTTCAGAGAGAAGGTGAAGTAAAGAAGGCCGAACTTCAAGGGAGGATAAATTCTTTTGATGATGCTTTTTAAGGTATGTTATTTATAGGTCATCTCACCATTTTCGCAATAATTTTTTTTTCTAGAATGATTCAGACCATGAAATTGATAGGCCATTGAGAAAACATATCCAAGTATCTTTGGTACGAATTTCAGCTTGTGGGTCGTTGTAGTTTTGGAATTACACTCCGTGGAAAATAGGGTTTGTGGTTAGTCCTGAAACTAGTCTAAAACAAGTGTTTCAGGTAAAAATGTCATAACTTCTTCATAACAGATCCAAATTAAGTAAGACTAAACATGATGGTTATATTACAGTCTTTATTATTCTTTGTAACATTTTCATATCCATACAACAAAAATTCTGTGCAGGGAACGCTATACAAGTTCACTCTTCGGAATAATCCAGAATTCAACAAGGTATGCCATTTTTGCTATAACTCCTTTTCCGAGAGGTTCCAAGCAGTGAAACCTGGAGGAATTGCATAAAACACACTGAAGATCATTGTGTACTATTTTTAGATCTTTATTCATTACAGGTACATAGTTATGATTATTTCAAGTTAGGGTTGTTGACTAATCGAAAACTAGTCATGTGAGACTAAAGAAAAGTTTGATGAAAATGATAGTCTCTTGTTGTTAAAGTTAAGGAAGCTTTGCAGGTATGTGATCATATACACCAGGTCTATTATAGAGTTACAAATCAAATTTGGATGATGAAATTGATTAGGGCTTTTGGTTGAGGTACATGTTGGGTACATGGTTGAGACACGTATTTGATGAGTTGGCACATACATAAGGTTGTTGTGACATGTTATTTGTACAGGTTGGTGCATGGTTGATGCACTTGTTTATGGTACAGGTTGATTACAGGTTGGTTGGTATATGTTGGTGCATGGTTGATGCACTTGTTTATGGTACATGTTGATTATAAATTGAGGTACAAGTTGATGCATGGTTCAGGTTATTGGTATAGGTTGTTTGGTGCAGGTTGATTGGTACAAGTTTAAAACATTATATCTCATAATGATAGTGTGACAGTGGCTCCATCATTCTACTTATTCGTCAGGGTGGTTGGATGGGGCAATGACATGTGATTATGACTGAAGAACATAGGGGGTTGTAGCCTCCTTTTGGTTGTAGCCAGAGAATTGGGGAGTTGGAGCTTCTCTCAGGTTGTAGCCTGAGAAACTAGGGGGTTGGAGCCTCCTTCCAGTTGCAGCTGGAAAACAAAGGAAGTTGGTGCTTCCAATGAATGTAATTCTTCAAGACATATAAGACAAAACATTATGTGGTTTTCTCCCGCTTTGGGTTTCCATGTAAAACACTGGTGTATTGTGTATGTGTATGATTGTTCATATGTTCATTTCTTATTTACTCTGTAGTTATTGGATGATAATGCTACATTGATATAACACTTGGATTATATGGTTAAAAAGGATTAAATTTCTCTATTACTGATTCACCCCCCATCTCAGTAATCCAACAATTGGTATCAGAGCGGGTTCCTTCATAAATCAGTTTAACCACTGAAAGGTAGATCATGGAGAACAACAACTTGTATAAAAATGGAATACCACAGTTTGATGGACAAAAGTATACATTTTTTTTTTTTTACTGGGGGAATCGACAACTTCGCGGTTCTCGTACTCGCGTGACACGGGGTTGATCCCCAGCGGCTACCACTATAACCCCAGGTGCAACCACCCAACCCGCAAGAATGGCGCACGAGTAAGTCCGGGTGAGAATCGAACATGAGACTTCATTTTACAAATTTCCTTCCATTTACACGGCACTTGCCAATCCGTCTACACCCGT
>ML807649.1:278203-293664 GCA_009831015.1 Picea engelmannii
CTATAAGTCAAAGTGGATACAAAATAAATTATTTAAATAATAAATTTAAAGGATAAATTACTAATTGGACAAGTGGTTAGAAGTTGGTTAACCCTAAAATAAGGAAAGTGGGTTAAGATGGTTAAAAGGTAACTCCTTGAGGAAGCTACATGAAAGTATAAACAAGAGACAAGGCTCTCTAATTTAATATCACACTTGATCATATTGAATATCTACAGGTGACTGAGGTAACCAAAGGATATCTAAGACGAATTTCAGAGAGAAGGTGAAGTAAAGAAGGCCGAAATTCAAGGGAGGATAAATTCTTTTGATGATGCTTTCTAAGGTATGTTATTTACAGGTCATCTCACCATTTTTGCAATAATTTTTTTTCTAGAATGATTCAGACCGTGAAATTGATATGCCAATTAGAAAACATATCCAAGTAGTTGTGGTACAAATTTCAATTTGTGGGTCGTTGTAGTTTTGGAGTTACACTCCGTGGAAAATAGGGTTTGTGGCTAGTCTTGAAACTAGTCTAAAACATGTGTTTCGGGTAAAAACGTC
The DNA here is from genome assembly GCA_009831015.1 of Picea engelmannii. Lineage (NCBI taxonomy): Eukaryota > Viridiplantae > Streptophyta > Pinopsida > Pinales > Pinaceae > Picea > Picea engelmannii. Next base: position 278,750 of record ML807649.1, read on the forward strand.
ATAAATTATTCATAATAGATCCAAATTAAGTAATACAAAATGTGTTGGTTAGAGTAAATTCTGTAGTATTCTAAGTAAAATTTTCAAATCCATACAACAAATATTCCATGCAGGTCATGCTCTACAAGTTCGCTCTCTAGAATAAGCCAAAATTCAACAAGGTATGCCATTTTTTCTATAACTCCTTTTTTGAGAGGTTCCAAGTAGTAACACCTGGAGGAATTGCATAAAACACACTGAAGAACATTGTGTACTATTTTCATATCTTTATTCATTACAGGTACATAGTTATGATTATTTTAAGTTAGGGTTATTGACTAATCCAAAACTAGTCATGTGAGAATAAAGAAAAGTTTGATGAAAATGCTAGTCTCTTGTTGTTAAAGTTAAGGAAGGCTTGCAGGTATGTGATCATATACACTAGGTCTATTACATAGTTATAAATCATATTTGGATGATGAAATTGATGAGGGATTTTGGTTGAGGTAAATGTTGGGTACATGGTTGAGACAAGTAGTTGATGAGTTGGCACATACATAAGGTTGTTGTGACATGTTATTTGTACAGGTTGGTGCATGGTTGATGCACTTGTTTATGGTACAGGTTGATTAAAGGTTGGTTGGTACAGGTTGGTGCATGGTTGATGCACTTGTTTATGGTACAGGTTGATTATAGGTTGAGGTACAGGTTGATGCATGGTTCAAGTTATTGGTGCAGGTTGTTTGGTGCAGGTTTACAACAATATATGTCACAGTGATAGTGTGACAGTGGTTCCATCATTCTACTTATACGTCAGGGCGGTTGGACGAGGTAAGGAAAGGTGGTTGTAGCCACCTTCCGGTTGTATCCAGAGAACATAAGGGGTTGTATCCTTCTTCTGGTTGTAGCCACCTTCCGGTTGTAGCCGGAGAACATTGGGGGTTGTAGCCTCCTTCTAATTGTAGCCAGAGAATTGGGGAGTTAGAGCTTCCCTCAGGTTGTATCATGCAAAACTAGGGGGTTGGAGCCTCCTTCCAGTTGCAGCTAGAAAACAAAGGAAGTTGGTGCTTCCAATGATTGTAATTCTTCAAGACATATAAGAAAACAAATTCTGTGGTTTTCTCCCTCTTTGGGTTTTCACGTAAAACACTGATGTACTGTGTATGTGTATGATTGTTCATTTGTTCATTGCTTATTTACTCTGCAGTTATTGGATGATAATGCTACATTGATATAACACTTGGATTATATGGTTAAAAAGGATTAAATTGCTCTATTACTGATTCAACCCCCCTCTTAGTAATCCAAAAGTTATTGCTGGTGAAGGTGGACACTTAGAATAATGTTGCAGATTCATTGACAATATTTGTGAGCATTGAGAAGTTTTCTTGGTTTAGAGAAAAAATGGGCATTGCTTCCTTGAATTGTTTGATCATGTAATCCCAGGGCCCCCTGTATGCAAAGAAAACAACAAGTGGGAGAATGTTGGGTATTTGTTATATTCTTTGCATGATTATGCCATGTAATGTGCATTGGAATGGGACTAAGGGGGGGGCATTCTCCCCTCCTGTTTGGGAGTTCGGTAGTGTAGCACGCAAGAATTTTTTTTTGGGTTGTTTTTGGTGTTTTTCATCCAATGGTTTTTCAACCCATTGTAATGTAATTCTGGTCAAGGAAGCTAATCATGGTCAATGGATTAGGGTTTTTGATGTTGTGGGATCCTATATATTGTATTGTGATGCTGAAGTTGATACAATGAGAGTTAGAGGTGCGACTCTAAACAATTTGTTGGTTTTGCTGGTTAAGGGTTTCTAGGGTGAATTTCTAAGTACTATGTGTCATTGTTGTTGTTTTCTTTTCGTTGTATAAAGAATCTGCATGCGCATTGCTATACTATAAAGGTTTAAAACCTACACATAATTCCCAAAAACCCCAACAATTTTGGATAGAGTTATTATTGTAGTGGAGATTTAATTGATGTTACAAGTTACCAAGGAGAGGAGAGGAAAACATAGTTGAGTAGTATAGGAGGATATAAGAAATATGGTCGAGAATAATGATGGTGGTATTTTTTTAGGAGAAGAACTTCAAAACTTGAAAAGACTAGAAGGGGTAAAGAAAGGGATAGTAGAAAGAGAGGAAATAGAATGGAGGCTTAAGAGTAGGGCCATTTGATTGGTTGAAGATGTTGAAAACACTAAATTCTTTAAAAATGATGCCAAGCATAGGTAAAATATCAATACAATATGGGAAAATACCACTTAAGAGGAATCAAAGGTAAGATATTTTTCTGAAATAGTTGAGGAAGGAAGAAGTCACTTCAAATATTTATTTTAGGAGCCAACGAAGTAAAATATAGAAAAATGACTGAAGGTAGTATGTCTCTTTCCAAGGCTTATATAAGACCACCATAATGAAGAACTAGGAGTTAAAATAACTAAGGAGGAATTGAAATCAGTTATGAACTCTTTGAAAAAGGAAAAAATACTAAGCCTAGATGGGTGGATAATGGAATTTTACTTAGTTTTCTATGATATGTTGGAGGTGAATTCCCTAGGAGTAGTAGAAAAGTATATAACCTATGGACATGTTTTGGGTTCCTTAATAAAACACTTATTACTTTTATTTCCAAAAAGAATGAGTTGCACTCATTTGATGACTGCATGTCAATGTCTTTGTGCAATTTTGTTTATAAGATCATATCAAAGATATTGGAAAACATATTGAAAATTCTTCTATTAGGGATTTTATCACAGGGACAATTTAGGTTTCTCTTCAATAGGAAAATTCATGATGTATTTGGATTAACTCAGGAGGGATCACATTCCATAAACATGGGTAAAACACTAGAAATGGTTCTCCAAATTCACTTGGAGAAGCATATGATAGGGTAGGTTGGTTGTACCTAAGGCCATTTGCAATTCAAATAAGGACATACATTCAAACAATGAATTGGATTATGCGTTTCCCCTATTTGGCTTCCTTTGTAGTACTTATTAATGGTTCTGTTTCAAGTTTTTTAATGCTTTAAAGGGACTTAGGAAAGGATTCCCAACGTCCCATTTCCTATTCATGTTGGTCGTAGAGGGTTTGAACAAATTGATCAAAGAATAAATAAGGGAAGGGTCTATTGAGGGGATAAAGGTAGCAAGATCAATCAATTTGAAACATCTCCTTTTTATTGATTATGTGATGTTATTTGGCTTAGGTACATTACAATAGTGATCAAATACAAAGAAATCATAGACTTGTATTGCAAAGCAACTGGCATGGAAGTAAATTTTCAAAAATATTACATTCTCTTCAATGGGTTGGAGAATAAAAAGAGGGAGACACTTCTAAAAAAATCCCATTTAACTCAATCTCTCTAGATAAAGTAGTCAAGTACTTGGGTTTTCATTTAAAACCTAATGATGACGAATTTTCAGATTGGCTGCGGTTGTATAAAAATATTGAGGATAAAGAGACAAATTGGTGTTTTATATGGAAATCTAAAGGGGGTAAGATGAATTTGGTTAAATTAGTCTTGGAAAGTATCCTAGTCTACTTCTATCGTTGGCTCACATTCCCAAATGGATGTTTGACAAATTTAGAAGAAAATGTTTCAGTTTTTGGTTGACCAAGAAGCAAGAAAAGGAAGGGATATCATTGGTGAAATAGGTCACATTGGCAAGATAGAAATAGATATGTGGATGGGGTATTAAGAACATCTATTTATTTGGACAATCCTTGGCTATTAAGAGTTTATGGAGATTTATTTGTAATCAGGGCTTCTGGGGGAAAGCAACGATGAAAGTTTTTTATTGGAGAAGGGATAATATAATATTGGATAAGGAGTGAGACAAAGTTGCACAATGGAGCATTAGTAATCTATATGGATATGGTTAAGGCATTCCATTTAGTGGGTAAATGACTAGCCTAGAAAATAGGTAAAGGTAATATGATCAAGATAGGAGAAGATCCTTAGATTGGTTTTGTTGGAAACCACATATTATTAGTCCCTTTGATAAATGCTCTTCATAATCAAGGAAATTTTAGTTTAGCAAATATAGAGTCTCAAAGGCTATCTATTGAATGGATAAAAGAATGGACGAGTGTAAATGTAGTAAACCTTCATAGATAAAATATAAAAGACAACCCTTATGTTTACTACATTTAGGTGCAAAACCCGATGTTGTTTTTGAATGTTGATGGAAAATTTGATTGTGATGTCAAAAATTATTTAGAAACTATTAAAAAATTACATTTTTTTCTTCTTGTGCCTCAATAAATGTCACAATTCTGACGTTTTTCCAATAATGTCGCAATTTCAACATATGGTTGTCATAGTTATGACATATGGTTTATTTGACCAAAGGACCATTATAATGTTTAAACGTTCAATTAATTTGATTTAATTAAACATTCAATAGTTTTGAGTAGGTCAAATAATCATCAATGTTTTGATGATTATGTAAATTATAAATATTATGACCCAAGAGATATGGTGACAATTATGTAATACTCTTGACATCTGTAATAATTTTTTTGTCATTTTTGTGATGTTTGAAACAATTTTTTTTTATCTTCTTTCAATGTCCATATTATCTACAGAGTTTGGATTCTCTATATGATCCAAATTCTCTTTAGGTCAACAAATTGTAAATAAATTTTGAATGCCATATGTGTGGAATTATTTGAATATATTCTTATACTGTACTAATATTACTTCAATGGATTTTGTTATAATAGATAAGTATAATGTTAGATTTTGATTAGGATGAAAAGTTGAGGACCATTTCTAGCTTAAACGAGGCATATTTTGATGGTAAATGTTATTTCCCTTTCAATGTATGCAAAGGAATAATAATGAGAAGAATTAAAAAAGAATTAGTTGTAAAACATTGTTATGAGTTTGGGCACATTAAAGGGAGGATACTATCCTCCTTCTTATGGTTGGTAGAAAAGAGGGAAATCTTAACATGGGAAACCTTCACAAAAGAAGGTACCTTGGCCCATATAGATGCCCCCTATGTGAAGAAAATGAAGAATCAATGGAATACATCTTAAATCAATGTAGCTTCTCTTTCTCTTTTTGGGATCTAGGTGCCACCTACCTTAGAACATTAATAGATAAAATTCAAATCTCTGTCATTTTTGCTTTATCCAAATGGCGCTTAGAGACATTCACAAACAAGATAGCCAACTATGCGTGGACTATATTTCCAGATGCCTCATAGCCTTATAGATCTAGAAAGAAAGGAACAACACGATCTTCAAATGCAAACTCCTTTCATAGTTAAATTGATGGATGTTGCTGGAAAGGAGCATAAGAGAAAACCTCTATACCAAAATTTGGTCCTAGAGGATCTTGATTGAGAACCCTATTGTAGTGAAATCATGTTTGTGTGGGGACTAGAAAAATTCAATTTTAATATCAAGAAAAAAACCCTCTAGGCTAGAGTCCTCTCCCCCAACTCTTGGTCCTGACCCCTAATAGGCATAATCAATAAAAAAATTGACAGTGATTCTAAGGGAAATATTGGGTAAATAGGCACTAGAGGAGAATTTATAGACTCTAAAGGAAAAAATCTTCTCCTTTACTCTGGATTTAGAGGCATTGACACTAGTAACTCTATTGATTTACAAGCTCTTAAAGTGGCTTATGTTCTTTCCAAAAAACACAATTATTTCAATATTCTCGTTGAAGGAGACTCCCTAATTGTCATTTAATATCTAAGTAATCTTTATAGAGGTGTAAGTCTAGAAAAGGTATTGATGCACTAGAAATTCACTAATGCCATGACAAATATACTCCATTTGATCAATATTCTCCAAATTACCTATCCAAAGCATGTTCACCAAGAAGAAAAAAAGCTCATAAACCAAATGGACAATGAAGTCTCAAGACTCTCCAATGAGGAAATTGAGCTCACTTTCTTCAACAAAACCAACATAAATCTTCTTTATGAATGCACCCTCATAGATTTGGGGGACATGGATTCTTTTCAATCAATCAACTTTAAGACTATAACCCTAGATGCCATGACATAAGTAAATCAAAGCATGCAGAATGAAAGGGTGCGGGACAAGGGTATATAATATACAATAGAATCCAAAGTCTACATACCACACTCAAGACTATATGTGAAGATGTAGGAATGCAAGGGATTGACATCAGATGCAGAGAAGCGATGATGTGGGAATGTAGGGTCTGGATGTGGAGATGTGGAAATACAGGGACTTGGAATGTAGGGACCGGATGTGGAGATGTGGAAATACAGGGACTTGGAATGTAGGGAATGTAGGGATCTGTAGTTTAAATTCTACATTGGATGCATGAAATCAAGGACTTCAAACTAGTTATAGAGGTGTAGGAATGCGATTAAGGCAACAAGACTCTCCACACTTTGTGAAAATGTAGAACAAAGAAAAAAACTTAGAAACTAGGCACTCCACTCTACATTGGATGTGGAATGCAAGAATGTGGGAAAAATTAAAAGAAAAAGAAAGGAAACAATACTCTCTACTCTCCACATTTTACACGTAGAATGTGGAAACGTAAAATGCAAAACAAGGAAAGAAAATTTGAAAATCAGGCTCCATACTCCACATTGTATATGGAATGTAGGAATGTGGGAATGTGGGAAAAATGACAAAATAAATTTTAAAGGTTCTTGAGATCATTTTCATTCCTTTTATACTAAAGCATTTTGTAAATCTTTTTTACTTTTACCTCCTTGGAAAATTTATTAAAAAAATAAAAAAATCTCCATACTATTTAAAAAAAAATGATCAGAACTATAGATGTCCCTATTGCAAGCTAGAGTATAGACAAAGAAGTTTGAATTGCTAGTCCAAATCTATGAAAATGTCACTTATGTAAGATTCAATTGATCAACATGTAAGAGGATCTAGAATCTATTTGAGAAGCAATACAATTAACAATTTGAGAGAAGATAAGAGAAGAAGAATCATAGGAGCAAAGTAATTCTCGTTAACATATGAAAAAAGAATAATCATCCAAGGATGAATGGACTAATTAATTACAATACAATTCAATTGAATGCAATATATAAGAATTAGTCATGCAAATATTCTAGGCTTAATTACATGTAAAGCATTAGAGAACATGCCCTAATTAGCCAATGTCACCAGGGAGTTAACTTGGATTTTACTAGCCAAGTGGAATAAACTAGCTCATGCATGAGAGAAGTGGAGTAAACTAACTTATGCTCTACTCCTCAAGTGTGAGCTTTTCCCAAGAAAATAGTAATTATCCCTACAATGGACAAAAAAAGGTTTTTGGCTCCTAGAAAATAGGTTTTGACCCTATAATTAATGAATGAAGAATTCCTCTTTCTAGAAAGGTGGAATTTACCTAAGATAAATCCCTAGAATTAAGGGATGAAGTTCAAGTGCACTCTAAGAGAGACAAAAAATATGCATGTGATAGAAAATGATGCATTTGCACCAACTTGATGTAGATTGCAATTTAAAAATTCAAAATAACTAATTGGGCATTATAGAAAATATCAAATAATTCTAATTTGCAACATGAAACCACCATAAATTTCAATGTTAATGTTTCTCTAAACAAACCTTCAAAATTGCTAAATATACATGTAGCTTAGAAGCACACAACAACTATAAAAACATGCTAGAAATAATAGAATTCATTACAAAAAAATGCAATTCTCATTTACATTTCTTAATGAAATAAATAATTAAATATTTACAATCATCAAGGCATACAAGGTTCCACCAAAGATGTCATCTAACAAACTAGCATAATTCTCCAATTCTAGAAAAAAAAATAGGATTTTTGAACTCTCCAACATTCCACAAAATTCATATGGGAAAGTAATCATGCAAACACTGGAATTATTGTAAATATAAGTATAATGTGCATAGAATGCCCTACTTTCATTTTAAAACCACTCAATAATTAGCACCATAGAACAATGAGTTTCATCTATCCAAATATATGTTCAGCCTAAATGTTTGCTAACTCTAACATCTATTATTTTTAGTAGACACATGGAACAATATGATTAATTAACACTATAGAACAATGAGTTTCATCTAGATAAACAGATGTTCAACCTAAATGTTTGCTAACTCTAACATCTATTATTTTTAGTAGACACATGGAACAATATGATTGAAAGATGAGATCTTGAAAACAACAACAATGTTTTGAGACAAAGTTAGGGGAAGTAGTAGAGTTGAAATATAGTTCAATGGACTAATTGAATCTAACATGTACAATTATGAATTCAAGTTGAATGCAAAAACATGACAAATCACATATATGCTTCACATACATGCTAACAATGAACCTAGGGTAGGATAGGTGATGCAAGAGCATCTCGCTTTCATTAAAATCTTCAAAGTGTCAATTAGACCTTAGGGTCTTGATATTGCCTAAGGGAGTGGGTTTATTGTAAAAACATTGTAAGGTTGGAATTTGCAAAGTAAGAGGAGAAGGTTCTAAAGTGATGAGGTGTCAAAGTCATTAATTAGAAGATGAGTTATTGTAACCAAATTACCACTTGGTGGTGGAATTCAATAAGATTTGAGTTAATGAGTCATTTAGATAAATAGGGTCGAAAATCTATTTTGGAGTTAGTTGCAGGTTTAAGGAGTTAGTTTTAATGAGATGGAAGTAAAGCTTCCAAGTATATCAATGTAAGTCTACGGGCATTTGATTAGAGGTGGTCAAATAAATGAGAACCATGCCATAGGAGACTTGATTAGGGTTATTGAGTATGTATAGTTTTATTCTGTTAATGAAATGCTTCCAAGTATATCAATGTAAGCCTATGGGCATTTGATTAGAGGTGGCCAAATAAATGAGAACCATGCCATAGGAGACTTGATTAGGGTTATTGAGTATGTACAGTTTTATTCTATTAATGAAATGCTTACAAGTATATCAATGTAAGCCTACAAGCATTTGATTAGATTAATATGCCATGAAAGATTAATATGCCATGAATTAATCTTAGAATGATACCATAGGAATGGTAATGAATGGAGGTAAACGTATAATGTGAAGGATTAGTAGATTTAGTGGAATGAGAGAGAATGAGTGCTCAATATTATATTGTTCACATTTGGGTGAGCTTAACAAATATTTGGATGCTCAAATATACTTTTTATTCTTGTTAAAGTTTGAAGGAGAATCGAAATCACATATTTGTATGTACAGAGTTCTGAATTATGTTGGACTAGCATAATTCTGGTAATAAATCTTTGTTGAAGATAAGACCATGATTATTCAGCCTAGAGCATAGTGTGTATGTGTGAAGAAACATTTCTGCAACATGTTTAAATTCTTGTAATGTATTAAGCATTCCTGTAGTTCAGTTGTATTCATGTAGCTCGAGCATTCTAGTAATGACTATAGAGTGGAAGAGAAAGGGTTTATGGAAAAGTAGAGCAAGGATCCTTGCATCAATAGGTTAGAAAATTTTTGAGTAAGCACCTTGGTTAGAGAATGGTGATTCTAGCATAAGAACTTGACCATTATACATCCAAAATAATAGGCTTTATATCTATGTCAAGTTGTAAAAGGTACATGAAATCCATTCACATAATGACATGGAACAATTTCTTAGAGTGAATAAAATTACTCCTTAGGATATATTATTCTTACTCCACTAAGAAATTATGGAATTAGATGATAATTCTAGCGTAAGTGCATGACCATTTTGATGACGATTCTAGCATAAGCACATTACCACTCTACATTCAAAACAATAGGCTTTATATACATGCCAAAGTGAAAAAGACACATCAAATCAATCAATAGAATGACATGAAATGATTTTCTATGAGCAAAAAAGATTCATCCACTATAATGCCAATAAAACCATGAATAGTTTTAAAAATCCACACAAAAATTATGTAATAAATTAAGAAATAGGCCAAATTGTGAAAGTTGCATCAAATTTATTAATAGAATGACATGAAATAATTGTATATTAGTAAACAATTTTTTTGATAACCATTGTATCATAAGCAGACGACCATTCTAGCAACAATTGCAACATGTGACATGACCACTCTACATTCAAAACAATAAGCTTTATATAGGAAAAAGTGCAAAAGATGCATCAAATCAAGCAATATAATAATATGAAAATTTTGTTTATTGGAAAAAAAGATTCCATGCTCTCAATGTAACAAATTGGGCAATCTTTTACAAGTAAAATCAAGGGAAAACCCCAATTATACTAACTATAGATACTAACTTTTTAGTAGAGACACACAAGAAATTGTTAACTAAGCACAATCACGATTTGAGATGTAAGATAATACAAAAAGAACTTTTAATTGCAAGATCAAAGCTATGAAAAAATCCAAATTGTGCGCTAAAAATGCAAAATCACCAATTGAGACAATTAAAAAATATCTCAAAAAACTCTAATAGAAAACCCTAAACTAAAGTAGCATCCACTTTGACAACCCAATAATTTTAAATAGAAATCTCAGAACTTTATAAGATTTTGATTATATTCATGGAAACATACCTTGAAATGGAAATTGCAAGGTTAAAAAAGAAAAAATGATTCATATAAATCTCACATGAATATGAAAAATCAAACTAAAACCAAATTTTATTACACATCACCAAATAATTAGAATCTCAAAGCTTAAAAAAATAATGGAAGCATGACCAAAATCTAAAAATGAAGCCCAAAATTACACCATCATAGACATGGGCTTGCCTATAAATATTTTATTGGAAAAAGAATAATCAAAGGGCCATTCACTAAAGCATTGGTCTAACACGAACAAATAAAAATACACTAGCGCATCAAAGCAGATTGAATATCATTTTGTACTTATATAGAAACTAAGGCAAGGACATACAAGTATGCAATCATGTTAACAAACATAAACCCATCAATAAAAGGAACTTTAAGTAACTGCGGGGTTATGATAGCTATAAGTAAACATGGATGTATGGGAAAAGAACAATGATGATGTTCCAAAACACATAATTCTAGAGCTGCAAAATGTGTATAAGAATTCCCACACAAGCCTTTAATAATTCCAATAGAAGTATGGTATTGCATCAAACTATATCAAATGTCATTTTGTACTTGTATAGAAATAAAATTATAAACATATAGCCATGCAAGATTTTAGAACATAAGGAAACCCATAAGAAAAAGGCGTTATAGCCATGCAAGCTTTTAGAACATAAGGAAACCCATAAGAAAAAGGAGTTAAGTAACTATTGGCTTATGATCGTTGTAAGCAAACATGGATGTTTCATTCAAGGAGAATGATGACATTCCAAGGAACACAGTTCTTTGCATATTTAGTAATCAAACTTTCTTAATTATTAATTTCCATATACATTACTAATGCCCTTTTATCTACTCAAGCTAAAGGACACATCAATATTTTTGCTTTGTGATTCTTCTTATATAAGAAAGGGAGTAAAAGTGATTACATAACTCCTTAAATTGTTAAGTAACAATTTAAATTTTAATAAGTATAAATTCCCTTTTATCTACTCAAGCTAAAGGACACATCAATATTTTTGCTTTGTGATTCTTCTTATATAAGAAAGGGAGTAAAAGTGATTACATAACTTCTTAAATTGTTAAGTAACAATTTAAATTTTAATAAATATAAATTCCCTTTTATCTACTCAAGCTAAAGGACACATCAATATTTTTGCTTTGTGATTCTTCTTATATAAGAAAGGGAGTAAAAGTGATTACATAACTTCTTAAATTGTTAAGTAACAATTTAAATTTTAATAAATATAAATTTAATAAGGCATTTCATTTAAATAGATCTTAGATAAATAAAATATTAAAATAAATATTATGGAAATTGATTTTTTAAAGGTTAAAATATATGTTACTTTTCAATTTTTATTTACATAGGGGGTTTGGGTGGGTTGTAATTTCCTAGGATTTAGTATTAATTATTAGTAATAGAATATAATTCTGTTTTAATTGAGTTAATAAAAGAACCCTAAAAAAAGGAGTTAACAAAAAAAAAGGAAAGTGCAAAAGATTTTGAGTAATGTATTCATTTTGTAATAGATGTGTAGCCTCACAACTATTAGCAACATGTAAAAATGATTATATAAGGGCATTGTAATATAGATTTGATGTTAGAGTTGTGCATGGCAAAAGGAATGTCACATTTTAAATAAACAAATAGTCAATTACTTAATTGTTTATGATGCAAAATATACACAAGGATATTAGTAATAAAAGACAAATAAATTTTAGTCAAGTCAGTGAAAGACCAAGAAAAAAGTGAACTCATCAACAAAAATGAAAGTGCATAGGCCCTTAAGAATAATCTCATTTTGTAATAGTTTGTAGCCTCACAACTGTTAGTCTAGACTATAAATTTTGCATCTTAGTCTAAATTAAGACCATGCTTATAAATAATGAATGTTAGTGAAAATTAGCAATAGAAAAATAGAAAAGAAGTGATGACAATTTCAATGAATTTGAAAGCATCAAACATTGAATATGCAATATGGGCTTGTAAACATATAATACCCTAGGTATTATGCATATTATATTTATCTTAATACAACTAACAAGACTATCAAGAAAAACAACTCCTACCCAAATTATCAACATGCCAAATCAACCATGCCCTAAGGCATAACTTCAAGTATAACCCTCTTTAGCATGAGTTAGTGCATGAAATGAGCATCAAAGGAAAAAGTGAAAGCCCAAATTTAATTAAATTTGGAGGGTTTGTAAAGTGCAAAATCTAGTTCCAAAAGTGTCAGTTTTAGATTCCAAAATTGAAAAATTGGATTTGCCATTTACATTTTCACAATCTAATTTTGCACTTTTATAATGTGATATTGGCACTTTCAAAATCTATTTTTTCACTTCTAAAAGCCAATATTGGCCCTTTCAAAATTTGATTTTGCACTTTTCAAAGATGATATTGACACTTTTAAAATCTAATTTTAGAATTTTGAAACCTAATATTGACACACTCAGAACTAGATTTTACATTTTTGGAAACCTCAAATTTTCACTTCATTTTCAATGACATTTAATCTATATCATTCAAAGTTTTTAAAATGGGTTACATATCATCTACAAGTACCTATCATTCATGTCTTCATAATTATAAATCTTTGTAATCATATATATATATATATATATATATATATATATATATATATATATATATATATTTTTTTTTTTCATCATCTGATAGATTACTTTCCTTGGAGTCGTCCACAAGAATTGTGTTTCTACAATCATAAATACCATTAAATACAATATTTCAAAACATTTACCCAAACTATTTAATATTGGGCACAATTCCATATTGAATTTCTCATTATTGTGATTTTCATAAACCCCATTTGATTCTAACACACAACATTTCAACACAATAAAAACTAACAAACACACAACATTTATATATGTTGAATTTCTATAATTAGAGTCACAATTTAATATTTGTAATTTTTTTATTAGATTGAAATACTATAAAAAATATTGAAACTATAGCTGAATTTATAATACACAACCAAATATAAAAAATCAAGAGATCTTATTAAGTTGCATATAAAACATTGTCACACGTGCAAAATACTAATAAACTATACTAATTAATAAAAAGTACTAATCTCTATAAACTCCAACAAAGGGTAACTTAGTTACATTTCTATTAGTCCTTTTGTAATATTGAGAGAATGATTTCCTAACCAAATGTGCTATACAAATATCAATGAAAAAAATGCAGGTGAAAGTTTATGCATTTCAACCAAAGGAATAAATAAGTCAATGAAATTAATATATGTCCATTTAAAAACAAAATTAGTCATATCAATATTAGAAGGATCACATAAGACATGTTGAAGATAGATAATGTTGATAAGTGAGTTCCATAATGAAGAGGTATAATTATAGTAATAAATAAAGTATGAGCCATTTTTCTCAATTTCCACTATAACAACAATTATCTTTTTCTTAATATATATTTCCAATATATTTCTAAGCATATCGTAAAAAACTTGTTGAGTTCCTCGTGCATAAATCAATATATTGAAACTATTTGTAAAGTGCTAGTGTGCAATAGAGATATTCGTTTATGTAGAATAGACTAAGCATATTCATTAGTTTTTTTTGTTTGTTAATTTGTGCAGGACCTACGATTAACCTGTGGCTTGAGAAACCGCGACTCAGGGGCATCTAAGCCGTCAAAATCACCCGGGGATCGCACCCGGCCTGAGCCACACCAACCCTTAACATGGTTGGATTTTTTGTCCCCGCAGGTTTCGAACCGGTGACTTTAACATCACGGAGTGGCTTAACAACACACTCCATCACCGACTGTCCTACACCTCGGGGACAAGCAGCTGAACTGGTTTACCAGGGTGGGGATATCAAATTGATAAAACAAATGTCCTCTCTCCCTCTCTCTCAGCCACGAGAGGACACCTGGGTCAGTGCAATTCGTGTATACTATAGCCCCCACCAGGGTTTGATTCCTCAAAAAATGGTGGGTATGCTCCCACGAGGGAGCCATTGACTAACAGAAATCATCATAGCCATGAAGTTAAGTAAGGTGTTACACCCCAATGAAAATGTATATGGGAGCACCCACCTCTTGATAGGTTGTGCCCGACACTTTGTCAAAGGAAGATTTCTTAAGTTTCCCCGCTCTCTATCTATAATTTTATTACATTCGTATGAACGAATCTGTTGTGTGTGGGCAAGTGAACATATATGCATTCCCCTCATAAATATGCATCTGCAGAATTTAAAAGTTAAAGGTTAAAATCTGAAAATTGAGGTGTTATTCTTCAAAATCTGAACTTTGGGAAGAACATAATCCTTTGTTCAATGGGAAGATCTCTATCGCTCTAGCCATAAAACAAATAACAAAATCCCAAATGCTGACACATAATCCAGAGCATCTAGGCATTCTCATCAACT